>SNQJ01S0154126.1:0-22649 GCA_010110895.2 Picea sitchensis
TATATTGTGCATGGTGTATTGTGGTGTATTGGTGTAACTCTTATACTATTGTTCATTTCTCATTGGATATAATTGAATGGATTAAGTATAAGTTGAAAAAGGTTTTTAAATTGTACTTGATATTGATTCACCCCCCTCTTAGTATCAACATGGAAAAAAATTCACACGAACTTCTCTGTCAGGAAAAGACTCTCGCTTCACTTTATTTCGCAACCATATTTTGACTTTCATTATTTTCTTATAATTATTGTCTATGTTTTGTACCAGTGGTGATCATAGACCCAATAAGAATGACGTTATAGATCCTCTCTTTTCCGCTTCTCAAATATTTTCAGTCAATGATGAAGCAATCTTTCAATTCGTGGGAATTATCCTCATATATGTTATAACCAAGATTTTCATACTTAACGAAATAGTAAAGAGAGGGAAGATAAGTATTTAATTGATTTCCTTTGAAGTTTCAAAGAATAATTGTGTCTATTTATCACCTTATTCTAGAGAGTTTGAAATAAAGGAAAAGATGAGTCGTGAACATGATGATTGTGAATGTTTCAATTGTGCAATTTTTACTCTTCAAGAAAAGGTTTGGGAGCAATCAGAAATGATTCAAGAGCTCCAAGATTCGAATTTTCAACTTCACCAGTGGATTCAATCACATAAATGTGACATCGTGAGGATTTGGCGATGATAATAAGAGTTGTGAGTCAAAAAATAGTGTGTTTAAGCTCTCATCGCCGACAATTGAGATTATTGAGAAGGAAACACCCACCAGTGAACATTCATGTGGACTTAGTTAGGTCCGGAGTTTCTTTAGCATTGTCTCCTTTTCCCAAAGACCGTTCACGTCCAAGAGATCATAAGAATGTTGAAGAACTTTAACCATTGGCTCTTTAAGAAAATGCAGGATTTTAATAGTTAGACAATTTTATGGAAGCAATGGAAGTAAAGCACAAGGAAGATATAATTTGTATCTGTAGTCATTAATAGGTTACCATGTTCACTTTTTTTTTTTAGTAGCTGCAAAAATTTAACGAAATTGTGAAGGATCAAGATGCAGGGAGATAGACAGTTACTGTAAAGAATGTCAAGTTTTGAACTTATAATTTCCGTACTTTTGTATTCCAAAACTGTTATAATTTTTCAAAACTCTATTCTCTCAAATGAATTTTTCAATTGTTCTTGTCAACAAGAGTATTGTTTTATTAACTAAAGAGTGATTTTTATTTGTTTTCTGAAAGAAATTGTTTCCTTTAAACTTTTTTAATATTTTAATTATTTATTTAAAAAAAATAAAAAAAATATATATATATATATATATTTCCTTGAAAGATATTTACATAAATTTTAGAACTCAAAATCAAATCAAATCAAAGATAAAAAGAGAAACAAATGAAAATGCCAACATAAATCCAATTCACATCGATGTGTACAATGAAAACTAAATATAAAAAATAAAATCTAAGCTATTGCATAAAATGTTTTAAATATCGCCCATTGATAAGGGCCTCAAGATTCTCTCCATTTAGTTTTCAAGAGAGAATGTATTTCGCCCTTCAATTGATGCAAATTTGAAAGGACCAAACCAGAGATGGTCAAATTTTCCATGTTTCCCAACGTCTTTTTTTCTAGCCTCCCACTTCAGGACCAAATCTCTAGGAAGAAATTCCTTGTCTTTGGCGTTCTTATCGAATATGGCCTTCTTATTGTCTTGGCATTTTTTAATATTTTCATCAACTTCTCTCCTATTCTGTTGGACTTCAATTATTTGATTGATTCTTCTATTCAAATCATTTGGTTCTTCATTAGCATCCTACCATAGTTTCATCTCAGGAAGAGAAAGATTAATAGGAAGAATAACATATGTGCCATAAACTAAATGGAAAGGAGACATACCTATTGATATCGTGGTGTCGATTATGTTTTCCCATAGATCATATTTCAATTGTATATGTCAATATTTCTTATTTTCTGTCAAAACTTTCTTAATTATCCTCATTAAAATTTTGTTAGACGATTCTGCCAGTCCATTTCCTTGAGGATAATAAGTTGTATGATGACCCAAAATGATATTATATTTTTGACAAAAAATTGTCATAGCAATAGATTTGAATGTTTGTGCATCATGTGTGATTATTTTCCTTAGACACTCGAATCTTGCAAGAATTTTTTCTTCCAAAAAAATTATTACTACTAAATCTGTAGCATTCCGAGTTGGAATAACTTATACGCATTTAGAAAAACAATCAGTAGCATTTAATATCCATTTGTATTGGGAAATTGATTGTGGATGAATATCTCCGATGAAGTCTAGGCCACATTTTTGGAAAGGAGCTTCAACTTTGACAGGAACTAAAGGTAAATCAAAGAGATTTTGCTTTCCTACAAAAAGTTGGCAAGGTTTGCAAGCTTTGACTCTTGCATTTACATCACTGAATAATCTTGGCCAATAATATCCTTCTATTAAGATTTTATAAGATGTTTCTCTCCAAGCATGGTGTCCTCCACATACTCCTTTATAAAACTCATCAATGACACCTTCTGTTTCAGATTATGTAAGGCAGCATAGTAAGAAACCCAAAGGATCCTTCCAATATAACTTAGTATTAACAATGTAATATTTCATCACCAATAGTTTTAAGGTTCTTTCTTTGGAAGGATTCATATCAACAGAACATTGAAGAGTAAGGAGGTATGAAACTATATTTTTATACTAAGAAGAGGAGGAAAATTTGTCTCCAATCTGAATTGTTGGCCTTTGATCATTGATTTCTTCAATATGTGGGAGAGAATCTTCATAATAGAAATGATTTATCCCAAGAGATCTTAGATTTGATTCAGCAAGCAATTTTTCCAGGCCCCGTCCTTTTACAAATTCGGTTGGTTTTACTTCTAAATCATATTCTTGAATTTTTTTCAACCATTTTCTCCTTCTTCCATCACTATCGGGATGAATTAGGATATCTTTGATTGTACTAGTGGGTACATATGTAGTTATTCTTGAATGTAATACATATGTCTAGAAATCCTTAAGTGCCTTAACCATAGAATAAGCCTATTTCTCTAGAATATCATATTTTAACTCTGCATCTCTAAGGATTTTACTGAAAAAGAAAATAGGTTGTTCAAATCCTTCATCATTTTTCTGTAGGAACATTGTTGCAATTGTATATTTAGATGAAAAGGAAAAGATTAAAAAATCCTTTGAATAATCAGGACTTACCACCACCGGTGCTTCTCTTATAGATTTTTTGACTCGTTGGAAATATGACTTAGCTTCCATTGTCCATTTCACTTCATTATCCTTCTTCAATATATCTGTGATCAATTTAATAATTTCAGCAAAATTTGGAATAAATCTTCTCAAGAAATTTATTCTTCCTAAAAATGATTGAATTTATTTTTTGTTTCTTGGTATATTTATCTGATCAATAGATTCAAATCTTTTTGGATCTACTTTAATTCAATATTTTGATACAATATGTCCTAATATCTTCCCTTCTTGCATGGAAAAATGAGATTTCTTGGGATTTAAAGACAAACCAATTTTTTTGCATTTATCAAATGTTTTTTTATGATGTTCCAAGTGTTCTGCATCAGAATTACAAAAAAAAATTTGATCATCTAGATAAATGACAAAAAAATTATCTCTCTTACCAACAAATGTTATCCATGGCTCTTTGAAAATTTGCACCTGCATTCATTAAACCAAAAGGCATTTTGTCATGCACAAAAGTTCCCCATGGAGTATTAAACAAAGTTTTTTATGTATCATTTTCATGGAAAACTATTTGATTGTACCTTTGAAATCTGTCAATCATAGAAATTATATTTTCCCCAACCACCTTTTCAAGAATCTGATCCATTTTTGGAAGAGGGAAATTTTATTTTAATGAATACCGATTTAAATTTATAAAATCAACACATAGTCTTATTTCTCCATTCTTCTTTTTGAAAGGAACCAAATTGGCTACCCATTCAGAGTATCTAAGAGGTACGATACTTTTCACGTCAAGAATTGTTTTAACCTCCCTTTCTATTACAAGCAAGAGAATAGGATGAATCTGTCTAAAAATTTTCTTGAAAGGCTTGACACCTGGTTTTAATGGAATCTTATGGTCAATAATAGAAGTATCATAAGTTTTCAAATCTTCATAGGACCATGAAAAAACATCTTTATATTCTTTGAGTAATTCAATATATTTTCTCTTCAGTTCAATGGGAATATATTCAAACAACTTAACAAGTTTTGGATTTTCATTTGAACCCACATTACAATCTTCAACTTCTTCTGGTTGAGGCTGCAAGGTAGATTTCAAAGGGATATCATTTTGATTTGTTGTCCCTCGACCAATTTTTGAGGAAACATTGGTCATGTTTGACCACTTTTGGGACTTCGACAGGCTGGTCGAAGATGGAGCACCTAGGTGGAGCTAAGATCACGAGATCTCACCTATTTTGTGAGATTTTAGGGTTTATGTAATGGGTTAAGGGATGTCATCCCATGGGTTTACCCATGATTAGGCCTTTTTGTAATGTATAAATAAGTAGTATCCAAGTGATGTAAGAGTATTTACTCTTTGGCTATGTGCATTGTGACACCCTAGGTTTCAAACCCCGATTTTAAATAATGTATTGTTACAATGCTAAGAGGCCTGAGTGCCCAAACAATGATTAAAGGGCCAGTATGCCCAATAAATGTAATTTTTTTATCATTATTAATAATAAACACATCGTTGGTTGCTAGATGGATAAGGACTAGAGTTATAGGGGGCCATGATTCCACAAGAGAGGGAGCATGGGGGACTAAGTACTTATTCCTATTTTTAATTACCCTTTTTGTCTAAGGGAGGGGGTCAGTTATATGAGATTCTTGGGGAAGGCTAGGAGGTTATTCTTTCCCTATGAGGTTACTTAAACCTACCTTTGTTCTGATGGGGGGGTTTGATAGATGACTTGTTCATTGATTTCTCATTCACTCACTCATTTTTTCCTCACGCACTCCCATACACCCCCTGACCCATTCATCGACCCATCCTCACCTACGTCTTGGCTTGGAAAAGGAAATAGAGTTGCTGAAGAATTAGCCAAGGGATAGTTGGTTGTAGTGGTCATTGGTGTGATCTGATGCAGGAGCATCTACAACACATCAAGCGAGCCAGCACATCGAGCGGAAGACAGCTAGATAAGCCAGCGTGATTTCTTTTTGGATTTCACCTTGATACTGTTGCGCAAAATCATTAATGTATTGATTTGATGAAGCGCACTTGTATATTGTAATGGACCTTGAGCGGATAGATCACGTCCTTAGGTAGCTGAGGCATTTATTAGATTTAATGCAGGTAGATAGAACATTTATTTCCAGATTTGATAGCTTTAGAATTGTGAGGGAAAAGGATATAGACACCCTCCTTTGTATCATTGTAAGATAAGCAGCATTCAGAAGAGAAGAGCACGCAGAGAAGCGCTTGAAGAACCTCCATGTACAGACATTGAATTAATAAGAAAAGCTTTGATTCAATTCCATGGCTGTGTTACTCTTTGTGTATTTATGTTGATATGCTCATGATTATTTGCTTCTTGTCATACATTTGCTTTGATATGTTGTGTATGTGATTTCATGGTTGATTTGAAATCAGAGAGAGAGAATGAGTGAATGAGTTTCAATTGTTTCTCTAAGTGAGCCAGAGAATTCCTGTAAGGAGTGCAGTTGAATTTGTCTGCAAGGAGTGCGTGACTGCAGGGTTCAATTGGGGTAAGCTTTTGTCTCCACTCATCTCCGAAGTGCAGGTTTGGCATCGGAGCCATGCAAGGCGTGCACAGGCTGGACGAGGATTCAGAGTTGCGATTCTAAGTCGAAGGGAATTAGGACTGCTGCTGCAAGTGGGCGTGCAGAGTCGAGGAAGCTTCGGCACTTAGTCGTGTTCGAAGAGACGCCATAAGGAGTGTGGGCAATAAGTCCTCATAAAGACTTTTGAAGCGAAGACAAGCTCAGGAGGAATAGACCTACAATCACTAGAGGAGAATGGTAGGGTTGTTGTGGAAAGCTCCAGCGAAGCTCCACAGGTT
This sequence comes from Picea sitchensis, assembly GCA_010110895.2. Lineage (NCBI taxonomy): Eukaryota > Viridiplantae > Streptophyta > Pinopsida > Pinales > Pinaceae > Picea > Picea sitchensis. Next base: position 6,067 of record SNQJ01S0154126.1, read on the forward strand.
GGTGTGAGATTGAATAAGTTTCACAGAGGGAACGTTCAATTCATTTTGCAAGAAAATACCCAAGGAGGGATAAACGGTTGAAATCTTCGAGAGAGAATCCGCGAAGGACCGAGAATCGTTAGATCTTGCAAAGCTGCAAGGAAATTAAGGCGTGAACATTCAAAGGGTTCGAAGCTCGGGAGGAAGTAGCGCTGTCGATCTGGTTTCACAGGAACCGTCAGATTCGCACGTTCCATCGCATATCGACATATCGTGAGTTGAAGCTCCTAATCATTGGAATGGGAGTGCCGATATCACGATCCACGATATCCCGATAGGATCACAACTATTGATCGTAGGGACGCGTGTCAAGGAATCCCATCTAATCGGGGTTCGGAGAATTGGGGTTCTCGACGAGCGAGAACACTTGCATGATGGATTCGCGATCCGAGATATTCTGAAGGTGACGTGGTAGTGTGGGACCCCAGAAGTTAGTGGAGTACAGGTGGCATTGTATCGGAGGATCGGCATATCGGGATTCGGGGTTTGGAGTTTCGATTTGTTGACATCGCGAGTAGCGATTTCCTGACGGAGATAAGTTCCGATAGCAGAGGGAATTCAACGTTGACTCGCATCGGACCTCGGGGAATCGTGAGGTGAGAGTCACATGATCATAGGACTCGTGAAATCGAGAAGTCCGATTTCCCGATTTAGGAGGGAGATCAATGAAGAGTAGCTGTGGGTAAGGAACTTCTGACGAGGGAGTTGAAGGGCATTTTAGCTCTTCGGGCCAAAGTTAGAGAAGGTCCTGGTGGAAGCGGACGGTCACAGGGTGACGAAGCACATCATGATCCAATCGTGACTTGGGTCCTGCATATCTGAAATACATTGGCATGTGCCCTGGTTTTCTCACAGTTGTGAGTCCTAAGAGTTCCACCATTTAGATTTTGGACCAGCTATGTTGGAGGTCTTGAAAATAATGGAGAAGTACTGCCTGAGGGACTGTGTGGTAGAGAAGGGTGAAGGTATGGTCTCTTGGGGTGGTACAGGCTAGGTAGAAGAGAGATGGGTACTTGGATTGTTGTGGGTATCAGGAAACCTGTGAGAGCTTGAGATCTGACTAGTTTGGGAACCCAATTACACTCTAGAACCGTCCTTGTGGATTCATAGCCCTGGCTCAGGGGTGACACTGCTGTTGAGATTTGGAGTGGTGGTGTCTATGGTTGGGTGGAACATCCTTGGTCTACAGCCATTTGGTGTTTCCTTTTATAAAGATAAGTGCTCTATGTCGTGATATCATTATCTGTGTATGAATGTATTTCCACTGTGTATATTTAATTATCATTTAATATAATCTTTAGATTATGCATGCTTGTTGTATATTGTTGTGTATGTCATTAAATTTGTTATATTATGCCTCCTTAATAAATAAAGAAGGTATCAGAAGGGATAAAGAAGTATGAGGGTGGGCTTCCAGGTAGAATACCCTAGCCTATGGCTGGTTGGGTATGTTACATGCATGACGTTATAGATCTGTGTGATTGTTAGTGTAAGTGGCTTAGTGCAAGAAGTATTGTCTTCGTGCAAGAATGTGTTAAGACTTGTGGAGCTAAGTGCAAGTGATTATAAGAGGCTTTGTGCAAATAGATTGTGTATGAGAGGTTGTGTGTTGATAAGGAGTTGGCTTTGTGCCTTAACTTGATTTTGGGAAGGTGGATCTAGTGCTTAGTACGCAGATCACCTGTCCATTGCGAAGGTAGGCTCTGTGGATTTGTGCACATGAGCGATAAAATGTAAGAAGATTGAATACTAATAGATAATAAGAAGAAGAATATTGGTGGACGTAGCCCCACACTGGGGTGAACCACGTATATCTTGTGTTGATGTGCTTTGTGCAATGTTGTTGATGATGTTTATGTGTTTATCTTCTTAGTGCATTGATCTTTATATACATGAGATAGATCTATGGATTCTTAGTGCTTTATGTATGATGAATTTGCTAGATGTGATCTAATGCTATGTGCTAAGTGATTGAAAGTGGTTGATCTCTAAATTTACTGCACTAATCTGTATTTAGGGTTTGGTCTGCGATATGAATGAGACTCATGAACTAATGCATATTGTTATTTGAGTGTTATGTTAAGAATAATAATCATAGATATGTGTCCCATCTTGGTTGTAGACACCTGAGTCATGAAACCCCCCTCCTCTACCTAAGGTGAGACTTCGTTTGCTTCGAAGGTGTTGCTGAAAGGGCCAGTAGTTAGGGTTTTTTTGGTGCGTTGTTGAAGCATTGAAACCTGGGTCTACCCTTGTGCCAACAAATGGTTTTGTTGCCGGGACCTAAAACTATGATTGTTGGGAACTAAAGAGAAGATAAATCTCTGTGCGTTATCTGTTGTTGTAGTGCATAGTTTTCTACTTGACTTGTGAAGCTCTGTGCTAAGAAAGAAACCCGATTTTAATAAATGAGGTAAGATCTTGAAAGAGGTAAATCTTTGTGCTCTAGTAAGGGTAAGATAACTGAAATTTTTTATTTCAAAAGTATGAATCTATGTATGTCTAATAGATTTTGTCATAGTCTGAAAGCTAGGGCACAATTAGAAGAAATAATTGATCTAAATGGAGAAAGATATGTTATTCCTATGCATAGAAAGAAATTTTGTACTAATAAGTGGATGTGGGAACCTAGAATTTTTGTTTGTAGATTGTAGGTCCATCACTTTGATCCCAGTGCACAGTACAGGAAAGGTTGGGGATAATTTAAAAGAAAGAGAGGATTAACACTGTGTTATAATTGCAGAAGACCTAGACATCTTGCTAAGGAATGCCTTGGTACAGATCATGTTTGTCTTTGTTGTAAATCTATTGGTCATGAGGCAGAGGATTTCCCAAGGATGATTGATAAAGTTGAAAAGATGAACATGAGACAAGAAAAATATGAAGAAGGTCAAGAAACTAGGAATATGTTAGAGAATCGGAAAAGGAACGAATTAGAGACTATGTTATTACAGTTGAAAGAAACAATGAATGATCACAGAGAAATTAGTTTACCAAAGATCCTGAAATTAAAACAACTCATAGTTACAAGAATAGAAGACTTCGACATATACTGTGTGTTGGATGAAGAAACACACATGAATATCATGCTAGAAAGCACTTGGGAAATTTTGGGAAACCCGGCTATGGTACCTTTATTAGGAAGGATAGGCTTATTTAAAAGAAATATGATAACCCTATGTGGAAGAATTACTAATATACCTATGATTTCTCATGAAACATCGATTGAAGAAGAGTTTGTAGTCATTAAGTTTATTGAGAACAATGCCCCTTTTCCACTTTTGTTAGGAAATACTCAGATTGAGAAGGATCATATTAGAAGGAAATAAGAGGAGGAAGCTATGGAACAGAAAAAGCAAGAACTAAGGGACTTCATAACCCAAAAAATAGAGTGACTAATAGAATAACAAGAGGATAAGTCGAAGAAGACAAGAGAATTAGTTGTTGAAGTTGAAAGAATGCAGGAAGACTTGAAGAACCTTACCATGCAAGAAATAAGTATAGCCACCCTAGAAATAGCAAGAGAAGGGGCATTAACCTGAGCATCTGTAAGAGCACATTGGCGGCATGAAGTCACTTCACTAGGAGAAGATAAGAATACAAATTGAAAGAGGGTCCCAGAAGTTGTAAGAGAAGCTTATATCATAGGAAATAAGGAAAGGAATATCAATAAGAAGAAATCAAAGCTATAAAAACTACAGGAATATACAGAGAACAGAAGGAGGACTTCGCAGGAGGCAGGTCCACAAAAATTGAACCTCGCCGGAATAGCAGACCAATGCAGAATGGGAATTTGCTACGATGAAGCTATATGACTGTTGGAGGCGCCCCTGTCGTTAGAATAACGCTCTGAAATGGCTAGAAATGCAGTTATTGAAGAAAATATCGCCATTGTATCATTGAGACCACACTATAACGGATGGATTCACATTGATGGATGCATTCCTACCCATTGGAGGAATATGTTACGACATTGCTTATTTAACCCGTCAGACATTGCGTCGGGACCACTTTTTACCACTTGTGATTATCCAATATAACATAGAATCAATTGCATATCATGTTGTGATTTCGAGACCTCACCGTCCTTTTGATCACCTTGTTTGTTTGTTCGCATACTTGATCTATTTGGTTACAAATGTGAATGTTGGTAGAAAATAGCACGTTAGAGAATTCCATGGAGGATATTCTCGTGGATCTCATGGATGAGAGAGTTATGTCTGTAGGAATACAGGCGTCTTCAACTAGAGGATTGCAAGCATCCCCTTCGACTACACTTCTCTCTAGCCGAACCACAACTGAGAAGCGAAGAAAGCACCACGACGATCTGGCTAACACGAAGTAGATCCCATCAGTCTTGCAAGATTATATACCACCTTTGGCTGGTACAGTTAGTCATGATAGTATCCCATGTGACTTTGAGTACACGTTGATCACTGTGTACATCCCGAAGGGGATACGCGTAGTTGGAGCCTAGTTAGTACATATCCAAGCCTTGAAGAACAACAACTTTAACCTCAGAGATAGGAATAACTATGCGATGGTCGTGCCACATCGGTATTTGATGAAGATGACTGGGAAGAAGCCGTGCATAGTCTCCCAGTCGTGGATTAAGGAGCTCGCATAGTCAACGACACTGAACGTGATGAAGATCCCTCACTGTGGTCGACATTAGGAGGTTAACGCCTGTGTTAAAATCCTCTTTTTGTGCTATCACAGAGGATATCTATGGCTTGATAGGTGCTTCACTATGGATCCAATGTCGATCCACCTGATCACAGGACTGAGCATGCAGGGACCGGACCCTCAACAGTTCTACCCAAGGAAGACTTTAGATCACTCCCTAGAACAACGTATAAAGGAATATTATGGAAATGTAGAGAAGGGAAAGAGAGGATACAAGGTAGCCTCTATCTAGGATGGCATAGTGTTCCTAGCTTGTCAGCTTATAACTGGAAAGCTCATCATAAAGAACCGTCTGAAAAAATTCATTGGATTTGTAGTAGACGGGGAAGTGCGTAGAAGGAATGAAAATGAATTGGGCGAGTTACCTCATCAACAAGCTTGAGAAGGAATACCACAAAGCGCAAGATCAAGGGTATGAATTGCATTTCAGTTGGTTACTTATACTGATCACATTTGTTGCTTGGAAGATGCCGGAAGAAGTGACATTTCTAGAAGTTGAGCCATCGGAGCCATTGGTCACAAGGTTCTCCACCTTGTGGTATACAAATGACATGTCGAAGCAGTGGCAGTCGAATGTTGTATTTCATGCCTAATACCAGCAGATGAAGCATGCTATTAAGGAATTTCCACGCATGATGTTGAACACATTACACACATACAAGTTGCTAGCAAAGTTCCACATAGATCAACACTTTATCTACATCACTTCTCGTAGGGATGAGAGTAAGGAGGATTCACAATCCTATTATAAGCTGACCGATGAAGATATGGAGGAGATCACCAAAGAATGGCCAACAGAGTTCCTTGTACTGGTGGAATATGCATAACTCTTTGAACCTGACATCGTCAAAACTCCCTTGGCCACCCGGGTCGAACATGATGGATAGACAAGCACGAAGAAAAAGAAGAAAAATGAGGAAGTGCAGAACATAGAAACTGATGAGGAGGACAACGCCTCAGAAGAAAGTGGGTCTGACTCACCCGTAGGAGGAGGAGGAGACAAAGTGAACCAAGAAGAAGGAGGGGAAGAAGGAGAAACGCAATCCAAAGGCAAAGTTACACCACCAAAGGACTCCCCTATTGAGGCTGAAACATCAAAGAAGAGGAAGGTTTCTCTGTGGAAGCCTTCAGTAAGAAAGAAGACATGTGCCAATAGGCCTCAATCGAAGAATATGTGCTCACAGGAGACAATGTCAGTCTAATCATCGCAGGAGTGGAGGATTATTCAGAGGATATCTTGCAGAAACATGCAAAGATGCAAGAGACATTGTATGAATACATCGAGAAAGAACTAAAAAACCTACAAGAAGCTATTTACGCGAGTCGTGAAGTATCCAATGCGCCTTCTTCATTGATGATTACAGAATTGGTGGATGAGCCCACCCAATTACGAAGGCTATTAGATGCAACAGAGGCTCAACTCCACCGAGTCCAAGAAGAGAAGGAAGAGGCTACATAAGCCTTGCAGCAAGAAAATGAGGAGGTCTTAGAGAAAATACAATTTTCACAGTCCTTCGTAACCGCCTACGAAAAGGAGAAAGATGAAATTCGAGTGATTTTCGAGGAGGACAAGGAAAAGATGCAAAAAGAAAAATACCAACTACTCACAAAGAAAACTATGATCAAAGAGGCAGTAACTAAATCACTTCACTCTATGTCAATCTTGGCACAAGAGGAAGAAGAGTCAGTCGAGATTCAAGTACGGAAGCTCACTGAGGCAATTCAATAGCTTCAAGCAAGAGTAATGGAGTTAGAGCTCCAAGTAGTTCTGATCACTCTGCAAGAAGTGTGCAATCATAGGGAAGAAATCACCAAGAGCGCAGTAGAAAGAATCAGGGTGCTCACCTTAGAGTGTAAGAAATTAAGTGATCAAAGTGCACAGACCTATGAACACCTCGTAGAGATTTAGAGTTAAGGAAACTGGAAGCAAAAATCCAAGAGGTACAGAAGTAGGTATCCACCATGTAGGCACAGATGAAATCAGTCACCGCAGTTAAGAAAATGAAGATATCACAGGAGAAGCATGTAGTCCAACAAAAGATTACTGCCATCCAGAGAAAAGTCATGGAGGTTACACATAGACTATAGCTGGTGCAAGAGGAATCCTGCATGATTTTGAAGAGTTTGAAGGACAAGGCTCGTAGCTAGACAAAGTGGTTGCAACAGTGGAATAGTGCCTGGAAGGGCCTTTTACAGAGAAATTGATCCAAGAGTTCGCCAAGTAGGAGTCTCTAGCGAAGCATCAAGTCGAGGTAGATCGAGATAAGCTCAAGGACTTTGAAGCAGCGTTGCCCAAATATTATTGACTCAAGATGAGTCACATGTGAGTGTTGGGGGCCTTTTGGCCCTCAACCAATTTTTGAGGAAACATTGGTCGTGTTTGACCACTTTTGGGACTTTGACATGCTGGTCGAAGATGGAGCGCCCAGGCGGAGCTGAGATCATGGGATATCACCTATTTTGTGATATTTTAGGGTTTATGTAATGGGTTAAGGGATATCGACCCATGGTTTTACCCATTATTAGGACTTTTTGTAATGTATAAATAAGTAGTAGCCAAGCGATGTAAGAGTAGTTGCTCTTTGGCTATGTACATGAAGTTCTAGATCTGTGTGATTGTTAGTGTAAGTGGCTTAGTGCAAGAAGCATTGGCTTCATGCAAGAATGTGTTAAGACTTGCAGAGCTAAGTCCAAGTGATTGTAAGAGGCTTAGGATGTGTATGAGAGGCTACGTGCTGATAAGGAGTTGGCTATGTGCCTTGAATTGATTTTGGGAAGGTGGATCTGGTGCTTAGTACGCAGATCACCTATCCGTTGTGAAAGTAGGCTCTCTGGCTTTGTGAAAAGGAGCGATAGAATGTAAGAATATTAAAGACTAATAAATAAGAAGAAGAAGAATATTGGTGGATGTAGCCCCACACTGGGGTGAACCACGTATATCCTGTGTTGATTTTCTTTATGTGATGTTGTTGATGATGTTTATGTGTTTATCTTCTTAGTGCATTGATCTTTATATACGTGAGATAGATCTATGGATGATTAGTGATTTATGTATGATGAATGTGCTAGATGTGATCTAATGCTATGTGCTAAGTGATTGAAAGTGGTTGATCTCTATTGTTACTACGTTGATCTGTATTTAGGGTTTGTTCTGCGATGTGAATGAGACTCATGAACTAAAGAATATTTTTATATTTGTGTTCTATTAAGTGTAATAATCACAGATCTGTGTCCCAGATTGGTTGTAGAAACCAAAGTCATGCAACCCCCCTACCTCTACCTTGGGTGAGACTTCATATGCTTTGTAGGTGTTGCCGAAAGGGTCAATAGTTAGGGTTTTTTTGATGTGTTGTTGAAGCGTTAAACCCAAGGTTTGCCCCTATGCCAACAAATGGTTCTATTGGTGGGACCTGAAACTGTGATTGTTGGGAACTAAATAAAAGATAAATATTTGTGTGTAGATATCTTGTTGTAGTGAACAGTGTTCTACTTGACTTGTGAAGATCTATGCTAAGAAAGAAACCCAATCTGAAGAAAAGAGTTAAGATCTTGAAAGAGGTAAAGCTTTGTGCTCTGGTAAGGGTAAGATAAGTGAAAAAATTTATTTCGAAAGTTTGAATCTAGGTATGTCTAATAGATTTTGTCCTAGTCTCAAAGATAGGGCACAGTTAGAAGAAATAATTGATCTAAATAGAGAAAGATATATTATTCCTATGCATAGAAAGAAGTTTTGGACTAATAAGTGGATGCAGGAATCTAGGATTGTTTTTTGCAGATTGCAGGTCCATCACTATGATTTTAGTGCACAATATAGGAGAGGCTCACGATCGTTTAAAATAAAGAGAGGATTAGCACTGTGTTATAATTGCAGAAGACCTAGACATCTTGCTAAGGAATGCCCTGGTACATATCCTGTTTGTATTTTTTGTAAAGCTATTGGTCATGAGGTCGAGGATTGCCCAAGGATGATTGCTAAAGTTGAAAAGATGAACATGAGACAAGAAAACTTTGAAGAAGGTCAAGAAACTAGGAATATGTTAGAGAATCAGAAAGGGAACGAATCAAAGACTATGTTATTACAGTTGAAATAAATAATGAATGATCACAGAGACATCAATTTACCATAGATCCTGAAAGTAAAACAGTGCATAGTTATAAGAATATAAGACTTTGACATAGACTGTGTATTGGATGAAGAAATACATGTGAATATCATGCCAAAAAGAACTTGGGAAATTTTGGGAAAGCCTACTATGGTACCTTCATTGGGAAGGATAGGCTTGTTTAAAGAAAATATGATAACCCTATGTGGAAGAATTACTAATATACCTATGATTTCTCATGAAACATTGACTGAAGAAGAGTTTGAAGTCATTAAGTTTATTGAGAACAGTTCCCCTTTTCCACTTTTGTTAGGAAAGACTTGGATTGAGAAGGATCATATCAGAAGGAAAGAAGAGGAAGAAGCTACGGAACAAAAAAAACAAGAACTAAGGGACTTCATAACCCAAAAAATAGCACGACTAATAGAAGAACAAGAGGATAAGTTGAAGCAACGGAAGAGAAGATAATTAGTTGTCGAAGTTGAAAGAACACATGAAGACTTGAAGAACCTACCCATGCAAGAAAGAAGTATATCCACCCCATAAATAGAAAGAGAATTTACATTAACCTCAGCATCTGTAAGAGAACATCGGCAACACAAAGTCACTTCACTAGGAGAATATAAGTATACAAATGGAAAGAGAGTCCCAGAAGATGTAAGAGAAGCTCAGATCACAGGAAATAAGGAAAGGAAGATAAATAATAATAAATCTAAGCTAGAAAAACTATAGGAATCTACAGAAAATAGAAGGAGGACTTCGCAGGAGGTAGGTCCGCAGAAATTGAACCTCGCCAAAATAGCAGAACAACGCAGAATGGGACTTTGCCAGGGCGAAGCTATATGACCATTGGAGGCATCTCGACCGTTAGAATAACGCTCCCGAATGGATAGAAATGCAATTATTGACAGAAAGATCACCATTGGACCATTGAGAACGCGCCATAATGGAAGGATTCGCATTGATGGACGCATTCCTAACCGTTGGAGTAATCCATTACGACATTGCTTATTTAACCCGTCAGACGTTGTGTCGAGACCACTTTTTACCACTTACAATTATCCAAGCTAACAAAGAATCAATTGTATATCATGTTATGATTTCAAGACCTCGTCGTCCATTTGATTACCTCGTTTGTTTGTTCGCCTACCCGATCTATTTGGTTACAAGTGTGAATGTCGGGTGAACATAGTGCGTTAGATAAGTCCATGGAGGATATTCTCATGGATCTCATGGCTGAGAGAGTTATGTCTGTAGGAATACAGGCGTCGTCGACTAGAGGATTGAAATCATCCCCTTCAACTGCACATCATTCTAGCCGAACTGCGACTAAGAAGCGAAGCAAGCACCACAATGATATGGCTAATGCGAAGCAAATTGTATTGGTCTTGCCATATTTTATACCGCCTTTGGCTGGTATAGTTGGTTGTGACAATATCTCGTGTGACTTTGAGTACACGTTGATCACCACGTACATCCCGAAGGGGATATGCATAGTTGGACCCCAGTTAGGACAGATCCCAGCCTTGAAGAACAACGAATTTAACTTCAAAGATAGGAGGAACTATGTGATGCTCACACCGCATCAGTATTTGATGAAGACGACTAGGAAGAATCTGTGCATAGTCTCCCAGCTGTGGATTAAGGATCTCACGTAGTCAATGATACTGAACATGATGAAGATCCCTCACTTTGATCGACATCAGGAGGTTAACGTCTGCATTAAACACCTCATGTCATTCTATCACGGAGGATATCTATGACTCAACAGGCACGTCACTGTGGATCTAACGCTGATCCACCTAATCACACGATTGAGCATGGAGGGACTGAACTCTCAGTAGTTCTACCCATGAAAGACTTCGGATCGCTCCCTGGCATAGCACATAAAGGAATATTATGGCGATGTAGAGAATGGAAAGTGAGCCTACAAAGTAGCCTCTATACAAGATGGCACAGTGCACCTAGCTTTTCATCTTGTATTTGGTTAGCTCATCAGAAAGAATTGTCTGACACAAGTCACTAGATTCATAGTAGACCTCGCAGGGAAGTGCGTAGAAGGAATGCAAATGAACTGGGTGAGTTACCTCATCAACTAGCTCGTGAAGGATTGTCGTGAAGCATAGGATCAAGGGTATGAATTCTATTTTAGTTGGTTACTTATACTAATCACATTTGTCGCTTGGCAGATACCAGAAGGAACAACATTTCCAGAAGTTGAGCCACCAGAGTCGTCGACCGCAAGGTTCTCCACCTTTTGGTATACAAATGACATTTCAAAGTAGTGGCAGTCGAACATTGTCTTCCATGCCTACTACCAGCAGTTGAAGCATGCTATTGAGGCATTTCCATGCATGACGCCAAACACATTACACACATACAGACTGCTAGAAAAGTTCTGCGTAGATCGACACTTTATCTACATCACTACGCGCAGGGATGAGAGTAAGGAGGAGTTGCAATCCTATTATAAGTTGATCGATGAAGATATGGAGGAGATCACCAAAGAATGGCCAACAAATTTCCTTGTACCGATGGAATATGTAGAACTCTCCAACCCCGACATCATCGAAAGTCCCTTGGTCACCTGGGTCAAACATGATGGACAGACTAGCACAAAGAAAAAGAAGAAAAAGGAGGAAGTGAAAAACATAGAAATTGATGAGGAGGACAACGCCTCAAGAGAAAGTTGGCCTGAATCACCCACAGGAGGAGGAGGGGATGAAGTGAACCAAGAAGAAGAAGGGGAAGAAGGAGAAAACCAAGTCAAAGGTGAAGTTACACCACCAAAGGATTCCCCTACTAAGGCAGAAACATCAAAGAAGAGGAAGGTTTCTCCATAGAAGCCTTCAGCAAGAAAGAAGACCCACGCCAATAGGCCTCAGTCAAAGAATGTGCTCACAGAAGACAATGTCGATCTAATCATTGTAGCAGTGGAGGATGATTTAGAGGATATCTTGCAGAGACATGGAGCGAAGTAGGAAACATTGTATGAATGCATCGATAAAGAACTAAAATACCTAAAAAATGTTATTTATGCGAGCTGCGCATTATCCACTTCGCCTTCTTCATTGATGATTGTAGAATTGGGGGACGAGATCACCCAATTACAAAGGCTAGAAGATGTAATAGAGGCTTGACTCCACCAAGTCCAAGAACAGAAGGAGAAGGCTACAGAAGCCTTGCAACAAGAAAAGGAGGAGGTCTTATAGAAATTTCGAGTTGCACAGTCTTGCAGAAATGCCTATGATAATGAGAAATATGAAATTCAAGCGATGTTCGAGGAGGAAAAGGCAAAGATGAAAAAAGAAAAAGGCCAGTTGCTCATAGAGAATACTGCGGTCAAAGAGGCAGTAACTAAAGCACTTCACTCTATGTCATGCTTGGCACAGGAGAAAGAAAAGTCAGCTGAGATTCGGGTAGGGAAGCTCATTGAGGCCATTCAACAACTTCAAGCAAGAGTAATGGAGTTAGATCTCCAAGAAGTGTCGAGCACTCTGCAAGAAGTGCGCAATCATAGGGAAGAAATCACCAAGAGCGCAGTAGAAATAATCAGGGCACTTGCCTCAGAGTGTAAGAAATTAAGTGATCGAAGTGTGTAGACCTACAAATTCCTCGCAGAAGATCCAGAGCGAAGGAAACTGGAAGCACAACTCCAGGAGGTGCAGCAATAGACATCCACCATGCAGGCAAAAATGAAGTCACTCACCACAGTAGAGAAAATGAATATATCGTAGGAGTAGCGTGCAGTCCAATAGAAGATTACTTCCATCCACATAAAATTCATGGAGGTCACACATAGAATACATCTAGTGCAGAATGAATCCTACATGATTTTTGAAGATATTGAAGGATAATGCTCACAGCTAGACAAAGTGTTTTCAACATTGGAATAGTGCTTGGAAGGGCCTATTACAAAGAAAGTGATCTAGGAGTTCATCGAGCAGGAGGCTCTAGCGAAGCAGCAAATCGAGGAAACTCGAGATAAGATCGAGGCCTTTGAAGCAGCGTTGCCCAGATCTGAGTGACTCTGGATGATTCATAGGTGAGTATTGGGGGCCTATTGGCCCTCGACCAAGTTTTGAGGAAAGATTGGTCGTGTTTGACCACTTTTGGGACCTTGACAGTCTGGTTGAAGATGGAGTGCCCAACAAAGATGAGATCAGGGGATCTCACTTATTTTGTGGGATTTTAGGGTTTATGTAATGGGTTAAGGGATGTCATCCCATGGGTTTACCCATGATTAGGATGTTTTGTAATGTATAAATAAGTAGTATCCAAGCAATGTAAGAGTAGTTACTCTTTGGCTATGTGCATGAAGTTCTATATCTGTGTGATTGTTAGTGTAAGTGGCTTAGTGAAAGAAGTATTGGCTTCGTGCGAGAATGTGTTAAGACTTGCAGAGCTAAGTGAAAGTTATTGTAAGAGTATTTGTACAAACAAGTTGTGTATGAGAGGTTGTGTGCTGATAAGGAGTTGGCTCTATGCCTTGACCTGATTTTGGGAAGGTGGATTTGGTGCTCAGTGCGCAGATCACTTGTTCGTTGCAAAGATAGGCTATGTGGCTTTGTGCACAAGAGCGATAGAATGTAATAATATTAAACACTAATAAAGAAGAAGAATAAGAATATTGGTGGATGTATCCCCACACTGGGGTGAACCACATATATCCTTTGTTTATGTGCTTTGTGCAATGTTGTTGATGATGTTTATGTGTTTATCTTCTTGTTGCGTTGATCTTTATATACGTGAGATAGATCTATGTATGCTTAGTGATTTATGTATGATGAATTTGCTAGATGTGATCTAATGCTATGTGCTAAGTGATTGAAAGTGGTTGATCTCTATTGTTACTACGTTGATCTGTATTTAGGGTTTGGTCTGCGATGTGAATGAGACACGTGAACTAATGCATATTGTTATCTGAGTGTTCTGTTAAGCATAATAATCACAGATCTGTGTCCCATCTTGTTTGTAGACACCTGAGTCCTACAACCCCTCCTACCTCTACCTCGGGTGAGACTTCATCTGCTTCGCAGGTGTTTCCAAAAGAGTCGATAGTTAGGGTTTTGTTGGTGCATTGTTGAAGCGTTGAACCCTGAGTCTACCCCTGTGCCAACATGATCGAACAATATTTATAATGGAATGAAACCTTTTGGAATCTAATTATTTTTTGGCAAGAACATTTATTATTTGCAATCCTATCTTTTAATTTCTCTGGATTTTCTCCTTCTTGCATAATCCAAACTGGGTCATTTTGATTTTCCTGATCTATATGTGTTTCGGAAAATTCATCCACCATCTCCAAAAATTTCTTTATATATTCATCATCTTCAAAAAATTGCCAACAGTGAACGTTATTTGGAATTGAAGGTTTGTGTCACATGTCAATATGATTTTTCAACTTCAGAACAGTGGGTAGAATAAAAGTAGTTGATGCTTTAGCTAATGAATCTGCTTGTTAATTATGCAATCTAGGAATAACATGAATATTGAAAGATAAGAAAAAGTTCTCAATTAAATCCCATGCACAATTTATATAATATCTCATTCTAGGATGTTTATCTTGATATTTTTTTCTGATCTGTTTAACAATAAGCTTTGCATCCCCATATACTATCAAAATGTTTTATTTTTACCTTTATAGCAACTTCTAGTCCTAAAATTAAATCTTCATATTCACATACATTGTTTTTGTAATAAATGTCAAAATGAAATCTATATGAAAAATGAATGTAATACTCATCATTTGGTGCCACGAATATTACTCCAATTCCTGCTCCTTCCCAAGAAGAGGCACCATCGAAAAACATTTTCCACATCCCATCTCTAATATTTACATTTTCTTTTGGAGCTTCTATTTTTTCATTTTCGTTTTCTATACAAACTTTGAAATCATCATCAATAGATAAAATACAGTTTCCTAAGTCCTGATCAACAACATAGAATGGATAATTATTAGGGTTTTGATGATCACTCATTGTGTAAGCCAGTCTAGTCTCTCTATACAATCTAGTAAATTGTCAACCAAAAATAGGAATCGTGGAATATGTCATGACTAACTAAAGTGATCCTCCTAAATTAGCACCCCAATATCTTGATAAAATCATGTCATTTTTTGCAGGTACATCAACTACTACCACATCCATAAGAATACTTTTAACTTTTATTTGGACCAAATTTATGAGTAGATCTTTTATCATACCCATAAACTTAACTTTCCTGGAATCAAAAGAGTATAAATCTTGATAAGTTCTGGTAATTTGAAAAAGTGATATAAAACGGAGCCGCAAAATCTTTGTTGTTTTCAATATGAGTTTCAAAAACGATCATTGGATGCTCATCCTGCAGGTTAATAACATCATCTTGACTTTCTGCATCTGCAAAATTAATCACTTTTGAAATCTGCTTCTTATAAACCGAATTTCTGGCAAGTTCAATCAAAGGGACTAGAATTTTAATCTTATTCAATTCATTCTATAGATTGAAAATGGAAACTAATTTTTCTAACTCGTTGGTCTGCACTTCAGCTTCTTTGTTTTCTAGATTTTTATTTTTTGTTGCCTTTGTTTCAACCTACTTTGTTTGAGCAACTTATTCTTCAATAGGTGATTTTGAGACTAATTTTTCATTTAATTTATTCCGTGCCAAGGGATTTTTTGGTGGATTGGTAATACAAATCTTATCTCTTGTCCACAAATCATATTTATTATGAAGCTCAACCATTATTGAATCGAAAAGATATTTATATTCTGATGTAGGATCTTCCAAGTTATTGATATTTTTCTCATCAAATAATGATCCAGGATTTAAAGATTGTTTGTAGTCTTGTTGAGTTAAATGAGGTTTGATATCATCATCACTAAAAAAATTTATATCCCCATCACTAAAATTGTTTATATCCTCATCTAATTTTTCATATTCTTGAACATCATCTCCCTATATAAAATTTTATATTTTAAAAGGGGCCTATATATTGTGTTCCTCATTCTTAATTTTCCTCTGTTAAATCTGAGGGTTTGTATAGAGGTTTTTCCTAAATTGATTTTGATTTTTAACATAAGGGTCAGCTTTGGCTTTCTCAATTTCCATCCTGGAAATTTATTTGATAAATCTTTAATGATTTTAACCATCTCTTCCATCTTTTCCTCTTGTGTGTTTTTCTTAGAACTGGAGGGTCCTCCTTGTTCTTTAAACCTTTTAGGTTCTCTTATTCCCACCTCAAAATTTCTTTTTAGTTTTCTTGATGCCATCATATTGGATTCAATTTCAATAGCATCATATTGCATCCTAGCTAGTGTTGTAGCTCTTCTTTCCCTTAAAAGTAACGCAAAGTCAAAATCAAATGCCCCTGCAAAAGTACCTTAGAAACTGGATGGGAAGGTTTAACTTCTGTTCGGATATTGCTATACAGTTTATCAAATATTTGGATAAAATCAGAAATAGTTTTAGAGGATTTATTCCTTAAGGAACCAAATTCAGTTAGATAATATAAGTGGTCTTTTTTCTCACCCCACTATCTTAAGAAAGTAACTTCTAAATCATCATATGTTGTGATGGAATCTTCAGGAAGTCCCCTAATCCAAGTTCTGACTTGTCCCTCAAAATTCTGTACAAATGGTCTCATGTAAGCATCTTCATGTTCAATGCCAAGTATATAAGCAAATTGATCAAAAAATGTTATGTGTTCTATGGCTATTAAATTCCCTTCTCCCATGAATTTAGGTAAACATTTCATATAGTTATGAGTTAAAG
>SNQJ01S0154127.1:0-22648 GCA_010110895.2 Picea sitchensis
AGACAAGTGCCCACCTCCTTCCACCTGGATGTTAGCCTTTGGAGGTTTGGATGTCAACCACCTAGTTAATGATGTCATGGAGAAGACTAGGTTTTGATGGAGGGTTAGGAGGTTATTTTCTAGCACATGTTGCCTGATGTATGGCTTTTGGAGGCCTAGCGTTGTACACTTATACCTCAATATCACCTTTATATAGAATAACGTGACCTTATAATGGATGACGTCACCCTTGTTTTAGGGTTATTTTATGTAAAATTGATTTTATGTAATTGAAAGGGAAACTTTTATGAGGTTGGACCTATTATTATTTTAAGGTGGGAAAATATGGTTGCAAGGAATCATATAAATAGAGGGCTTTTAGGTTTCATTTATCATCATAAATCTTGTCTCACAAGAGGACTTGATTTGAATTTTTTTCCCTCTTTGGCATATTTGATCTATTTTTCTCATGATCTACTCTTGGAGGAGCAAGTTTTGGATGTTTCTTGGCTTATTCTTGGTGGGAAATTTCGCAACTAGGGTTTGTTCTTGGTTTATGCTTGGTGAAGTAAGTAAAATATGCAATTTATTTCATGTGTTGAATTCTTATGGTATGTTTTACTGGTTCATAATATTGAAGCTATATTACTTGTGTAAACCCTAGGAGAGGAAAATAATGTGTTTCTTCCTCTCTCTAGTATATTTCATCGATTGATGTGTTAAGAGAATATTGTTTAGAGTAGGCTCCTAAAGCCCTAAAGTTCTATCAGTTTAGGATTCTTGTTATATAAACTTCTTTCTATATATTTCAAGAGTCTAAGGAAGAATAAAAATTCACTAAAGCCCAAAAGAGCTTGCTCTATAGAAAAAAGTATCTTTTGAGACTTGAAATCTGAGGCCCTAAGGTTCTAGCACCTCAAATTTAATCTCATCATCCTTAGACATTATTATCATCATTATTTCTTCAAGTTATATAGTTGTTGTAAATGACTCCATATCCCAAAAGGTACTAGTTTACTTGCTATCTTGTGAAGGAATTGATCAAACAAACTCTCAAACTCTATCATTTAAAGCTTCTATTAACTTTATCTAACCTTATCTTAGCTTAATCTACTAATTTAGTTGTTGATTTTGAAAATCTTTGCTACAACCTTCCTAACTGTTGTAATTTTCTACATAATTCACTCTAATTACTAGCTAACATACTTAAAACATTATTGGGATACATGCCAAATGATCTACTTGATACATGCTAAGTTTTCACTATATTCTCTTATAATTCCGAGTTGAATTTCTTGTGGTTGGTACAAAATACTATTGGCTTTTATAAATTGTCATCTTGTTGCATTTTTTACTTCAGCCATCATATATCTATGTTGTGTATTGTCTATTGAGGTATTTTATCGTAATGGTACTTGGAAATTGTTATATGTGTGTGTGTGTGTGTGCGTGTGTGTTCTTGTTCTAGGAAGGTACATAAACTCTTATTTTTCTTCAATTTCACAGACATATAACCTTTGAATTAGGTAACTAATGAGATGACACTCTAATATCGACCATATCATTTCTATACGATCCCTTTAGGTTACTAGGGGTGACTCCCTTGGGTAAGACCTCATCCATCCCTAAAACATGGATATTTCCTACTAAGGTGATAGTGGTGGGTTATCTTGTAGCTACGCAATATCTGACTTACTTGTAGTGGGCTTGGACAAGTACAAATTGTGCGATAACAAGATGGAGATACAAGTGAAGAAGGGATCAAACTTGAGACTTGAAGAAAGAGGTAGAAACCAAGAAAATATAGATAACTATAGAAGATCCAATTAATCATGGATTTCTAATATAACCTACAGACAATAGTCACCTATTAAATCAATCAAAAATTTGATGCATGTAAAGAGTTAAGACTAAGTCTAGAAGTGTCTCCTGTTAGGAATCAAAGAAAAAGATATGAGCCAAACAGTGTTGAAAGAGAACTTAGGAAGCATAAGCCACCATCCTTTGATGCTAAAAGAGAAAGGGAAGATGATGTTGAAGCCTGGTTGCTTGGAAGAAGAAAGTATTTTTAGTTTCACAACTACTCATCCAACCTAGAAGCTAGGATTTACACAGACCATTTTCATGGAAAATATGCTATGTGGTAGGATTTGTTAAAACAACCTTATAACCTTGAAAATATTAGGATTAATTGGAATCAGTTCAATAAATAGTTTCAGTAGGAGTATCTTTCATATCACTATTATGATAGGAAGATGCAAGAGTTATTTAAACTTGGGTTGGGGAGGATGACCATGGGAGAATATGAAAATAATTTCTTTGGATTGTTGAAGTGTGCACGGTTTGAAAAGGATGAGAAGGTGAAGATACAAAGGTTTTTGAGTGGCATTCTCTCTTTCTATAAAGTTAAAATTCAGTATGATGAACCAAAAACCTTGGCATACACCATTAGAAGGGATAAGCACTTGTATGAGAAAGAAAAAGGAAGAGATTTTTTTTAGAAGTCTTGTAAGGATTGTTGGGCCCTTTATTTTTGAAGAGAATCCAATTTTGTGGAAGTGATAAAATTTTGTGGAAAGAACAACATGACGGTGAAATATCAGAAGCAACAGGAAACATATATGATGAGTGAAAAGATAACTGAAAGTTTACCGACAGTGAAGACAAAAAAAGCATCATACAACAGTGAGATGAGTAGCATAAAATACAAATAGATCGAGTTCATGAAAGGAAGAAGATGCAAAATACAATGGAATCAAGGACCTACATCATAAAGACAACAGAATCAAGAAGACAAGAAGTGACCAAGGGAACAATATAATTATGAAGTTATGTAATGGGAAAGGGTTACGCTCTTATGTTTTTTTTTTCCCTTATTACCAATATGATGATCATTATTTTGTCTATCTTACAGAGCTATTGAAAACGGTTTTTTGACTAGCATTGTGCTTACGTAGAAGCTTCAGAGTCTCTAATGGGTATACCGGGAGAGAATTTGATTCATATGCTATTGTATGAGAGATGTAATCATTGTAACACCATGTATATATGATGATAATATAGAAGAAGGTTATTTAGGCTCTAAAATTTTGTTATAATGTGCATGAATCCATAGTTTCTTTATTTTGTGACTACTTTTGTTATGTATAATTAGTATTTAATCATTGTTTATGTAAGTCCTGTTGTGTAGTGATGTATGGATCTATTTATGGTTGTGTTGAACTCGATGATGCATCCTCTTTGACTCCCGTAACCCCTTAAGTCTTGGTTTCAATTCAAGTGAGACCTCATTCCCTTGCAGTAGGTTGAATATGCGAGCGTTGATAGACTACAATGATACCTTTGCTGGTAACCTTCGAGAACCACGGTCTCAATTTTGTGCCAACAAACATTTCCATGACCTGAGATTTAAAGTGATTCTTTAGAGGATGGTTGATTATATCTTTAAGTCTCATGTTCATAATTGGTGGGAAATAAGGTGCAACAAGTTTATACCAAAAGAAGATAAGTTATATCACAAAATCTTTAGGTGCATGAAGAGTATTGTCTTTTATTCTAAACCTGCAAGTGGCTAGTATGAGATATTTTGGATCTAAGTCCCTGAAGAGGTATTTCAGTGGCTCCACCAGTTGCAAGAAGCACAAAGATACAAAAATATCAAATCAAGAGAAAATATAATTGGACTTCTAGGAATTTAGCATCTCTTCATCGGTTGGATCATCATATCTCTCACGTTGTGGAATTTTGGGTACATACTACTTTGGAAGGATATATTATTGATTTTTCTATGGATAACCACCAATATTTTTCAAAATAAAATGTAGTATTATATGAGGAACCCATAGGAACAATGTTTCAACAAATCCATATGTGGATCAATATTTTTCTAGCGTAAGAAGCGATGTTTCCTATTCCTTCAGTTGAGATGGTAGTGTAAACCCTTGCTTTTGGGGGTGAGGTTATTTGTGGGAGGGTCATGATCCAATAAAAAAGGAGTTTAGGGAAAAGGGAGTTCAATCCAAAAGAGGTGGTGGAACTATATGAGAAATGCAATGGAGAGACTTGATCAATCAATAAAGGATATTGATTTTGAGGGTAGGCGATGAAAATAATTGGAGAAATTGCGAGATTTGCAAAGATGTGGAAGGTTGGATAGCCAATGGTTGAAGGAGAAATTTGGTGAGAGAGGTGAAGATTATATAGGAGGTAGATATGATAAGGGAATATTAGGAGATACATATGAAGAGATAAATATAAATTCCACTACCAAAGAAGAATATCCAGCCGATACCTTAGAGGGAGCTGCAGAGAGATGGAACCCATGACGCCAGAAAATTATGGACTGCATTAGGAGGTAGACAAAACCTTGCAAGAAAATGTGACTCCCCATATCAAATAAATTCACTCTCTAGGTAAATAACCCAACCCATAGTTACCTATCTGCTCAGTGGAATCCGAAAATTTGGTAATTTTTACAATCAATCCTTTTGTAGTTTTTGTTGTTTCTAACCCTTCTAGTCCAACAAGTTCTCTTCTAGTCCAACAAGTTCAAGTAGTAGTAGAAACACTATGGAAAATGTTTCAGTTATATCACAACCATGACCTTCATAGTTCATATTAATATGATCTCATAATCCTACAATTGTGCATCAACACACAAGATCTCTTACACAATACCCAAAATTGTTGGGTAAAGGGGATGACGACGTTGAACAACACTAGTTTCTTTGTGAAGCCATTTGCAAGTCTCGCGGAACTCTAGAGAAAAACAAATTGGTTTATTTCTAGACTAATTTAAGGGGTCGAGCTCTAAAATGGCACATGAAATCTATCGAACCAGGGAATCCTTTCTCTATAATCCAGGTGGAGCATAAGTTGGAATTTTGATTACCTCAGTAAGAGAAACATGCTCTCTCTAAGTTGTAGGAGATAAAATAAAGATATTGTAAATCTTCATGGGAATATAACCAAATATTTAAGGATGAGAAGAATTTAGCAAACCTTATCAATGAATATCACCAGAGAGAAAGGTTTATTCAGGGGTTGTTACCACTAACATGAATCCCATTGAATCAACAAATAATAAATACTTTAAGAGAGGCGTTGGAACAATCCATGAATATTGAGGCTATGACAGACTATGTAGAAAACTTAAGAGTGATGATACCACCCGAAGATTATAATATTATGCACATGAAAGGAAAAATATATTCTCTAACTGAAAATATTCATGAGTTTATTATTCCTCGAGTAAGTCGACCATAGGTATGGTGCAATGGTTTTTATACCAAAGGTCATAAAACAATTGAATTCCCTAGATTTAGGGGTTTAGGACCCCCCACTCACCTGATGGTGCCTCCACCAGTAGTACCATTGGGAGAAGTTTTTGGTGCAACACCATTTCATAGGCTTGTTCAATACCATGCTTTCATGAATAATCAATAAGCCCAGAGAAATGAGTATTTTTATATATGTAGAAGTCATCGACACTCCCTTAAGAACTTCCCTATTCTAAAAAAGTATTCATCTATTCTGAATACAATATATTGTGAATTCTATGGGTTCCCTACTCATTCTACCAATCAAAGTAGATATCTAGATGCTCATACCGACATATTAGATTTTTATTCATTTAGGGTCAATGAAACTCCTCAAGGGTTCGGAGGAGGTTGTTGAGGTGGAGGAAATTTTAGAGGAGGATGGAATGGCGTAAGGGGACCATGCCATTGTTAGAATTGTTATGAGAAAGGGTGTCTTTCAAGAGATTGTCTGCTTCCATGAATACCATGGTGTGCACATTATAGAAATAATACCCACTCTACCATAAATTGTCCTGATCTGATTTCAAAGTGGGAAAACCATGCACAGAAAAGAGGGGCCAATCTGATCAATTCTAAACCTATATTTGTAGCTAAAGGAAAAGAGACAAATATTAACATTCTCACTAGAGGAGGAACTAAAACTGGTACCAATATTGAAAGTCCTCACTAGATCAAAATTCAAAAAGAAGTACCTAATAATATCAAATATGACCCTATAAGACATAAGGTATTTTTCAAATATGCAGTGGAGATGTTCAGACAATTGTCTAGTTCTGCATTTCCTGAGGTTATGGAACCGATTTCTAAGCCACATCCTCACCAACCTAGAGTTGAAGGAGAACCACTTCCTTAGATAGAGCTTGCAGAAAAGTCACAAAAAGATCTCTATATGTGGTTACAACTATTTTCTAACATTTTGGATGATGAAAAACTTACTAGGAAGTTTAAGAACACAATCAACTAGGCCTTGGGGACCGAAAGAAATTTAGAAGAGTCCATTATTGATAGCATTTTATAATGGAATGAAAGTAGGATATAAAAAATGAAGAGGATGATCCAGGTGGATATCGTTGGCCACCCACTTATTCCACGGGCTCAAAAAATAGTTTTCCATCTTGGCAGTTTTTCGGCAGTTTTTCGAGGTCCAAACTTCTGGGGCCGTTTTGAGTCCCTAAACGATGTTTTTTTTTTATTCAGGGTTGAGGAGACTATCATAGGAATTGAATTGGACCAGTCTAAAATCCTTCTTCTCGGTTAGACCTTTCCAATGGTGTATTGAGTGCCCCAAACAGAGATCGTATGCAAAAGTTACACCCCCCGGAAGTTGACGTATCAACTACCCCCATCGGGGCCCACAAACCTTTTGGATTTTCATCTTCCGGGGTTAGGGTTTTGGATTTTACCTTTGTTAAAAAGGCCCTTAGAGCCTGATTGTAATAATCATCTTCTTACGAATGTGAGTAGCCGTCACATCTCTTCTTAGAGATAATTTGCCACCATTCTAGCGAGTCTTTCACTCTGTATTTTTGCAGTCTCTGTACATTTATTTCATTAATAGAAATCATGTATTATTGTATATTTGTGTTTATGGTTGCATCTCTGATACATTTCTATTATATTCTTGGATATCCGTGATATCTCTATCCATTTATTTATTATATCTTCGCTCTCATTTCGTGCCAAAAATAATTCGTATCAACGGAGAATCGGGAGGGAATTATGGATGAAAGCCCATGTTAATGACTATGAGATCAGAGACATTATGATGAAATTGTATTATGATGTCAATATCTTGCCCGAAAAACTTGGGAAGTGATGGGTAAGCCAAAACTTGTACATTCTCTTATTCAATTGCAGATGGTGAATCAATACTACATTTATCTAGTATGAATGCTACAAAATGTGAAAGTGGATTTTGCTAGCATCAAAATAGTGGTATACTTTGAAGTCATATAAATAATAGGGGAAAAACATCCATACCCAACTCTGTTAGGAATTGAATGGGCCTATGAGAACTACTATATAATCAATCTTAATAAAGAAATCATTACCTTTGAATATGATGGCATGCAAGTAACCTAGCCTCTAGACCCTTATCAAGGTCCACAATATAGTGATCCACCATATACTATTATGGAACATGATGCTCTGGATCAAATATATACTATGATTTCATGCAACCAAGTAGATTACATTGACCTAACTATAGATGGATCCATAAATTGGTGAAGTATTTAGTTTGAAGATGAAGATTCTAAAGTTTCTTGGGGCAATTGAAACAAGTTAGGTATGAGAACTTTTCAATACATTGCACAATTTTCCGAGAAGTAAGGTGGATTGGAATAGAGATCGGGGAGTGTCCAACATATGATGGTACCTCATATTTATAGAGATTTCTCATTAATATGGATGGTGGGGTTGCGACATAACACATACTCTTAACAGTTGACCTAACCCTGAAATATTCTCCAGCCAGGTGGTGGGATACTCACAAAGAAACTATGTCCACTTGGAATGAAGTCAAGATCATTATGCATCATTGATTCCTTCTGCCAACATAGATACCTCGGTTGGGAAAATATTATAAGCACAAGAGTTCATTGCTACCCTTGGAGATATATGATGGTAAGTCTAACCCAATTAGACACATTGAACATTGCTTACAAGTGTGAAAGTTTGTGCAACTCCCTTCCTCCTTGTGGACACATCATTTTTTCCATTCTCCGGGAACTACTCCTAAAGCCTAGTACATGCATGAGGAAACAAGAAGATAAAAAATATGGTAGAAGACACTTTAGAATAAGTTATACCATGATTTATTGTTCTTTAGTAAGACTCCCAAAATCACAGTTGTGGTCCAACAAATTAATAATATGTTGTTTAATAATGAGGTTAATCCTAAATATCCACTTACGATTTTATCTGAGAACGAACACTTGCTTGAATATAGCTTGTATTTGTCCCCTATGAGAATAACTATGGCCTGTAGTATAGTTTATAAGCACCCTGAAGATCCTTGGGACTTGTAGGAACTTATTAATTTAACCTTTCAGGAATTTATCAGAATAATATTTATTAAAGATACTATCTATGATGATGTCAACAGTTCCGATTCAAAACTGATGAGGTTGCAGAAATTAAACATAGGGAGTGAGGAACATCCTAAGTTGGCATCCATAGGTGACTATTTGGATGAGAAAACCATGATAGAGATACATGCTCTATTGTGGGAGTATGGGGATCTCTTCCCCGTGCATTTTTAAGAACTGAAAGGGATTAAGGGATATTTAGGTGAAATGAAGAGTGACCTAAAACATGATGCTAAGTTGGTTAAACACAGACCTTACCATTTCAATCTGCGAGTAAAGGAGAAGGTTAAGAAAGAAATTGATAGAATGTTAGTTTTCGGATTGAGTTTTACTGTAGATGAGGTCGAGTGGATTAGTCTTATTTTGATACAGAGAAATAAGGGTACTGGTGATATAAGATTCTATGTGGATTATAGGAGTTTGAACTTAGCCTATGTGCATGCCCCTTTTCCTACCCCTTTTACTTATGAAGTTCTTAATCAAGTAGCAGGAAAGGAAGCCTATTCTTTTACAGATGTATTTCCAGGTTATGATCTAGTTAGAATTGTGCAAGAGGATAAAAGAAAGATTGCATTCACTACATAATGGGTTTCTTTTGTTTATAATGCTATGACCCGTGGGTTGAAGAATGCCCCATCTATTTTTTCTCAAATAATCATTGATGCATTATGCAACCTTATTCACAAATTTTTTGAAGTGTATATGGATGATTGGACTATGTATATCCTGTTAAAGGAGCACATATGTTTACTTCAGTTGATTTTTTACCATTGCAAACAACTACATATTTCATTAAACTTGAATAAGTGTATTTTTTGTGTACCATTTGGAAATATGCTAGGGAATATACTATGTAGGGAAGGAGTACTAGTGGACCTTGTGAAAGCTTTGTTCATCCTCAATATTCCCTCTCTTACAATCACTAAAAAATTGTGGTTAACATTGGGCCACACTCGATACTACCATAGAATTATCAGAACTTATGCAAGCATAATTTCCCCATTGGAGAAATTTCTGAAGAAATATAAAGCCTTCAAGTGGAAACTAGAGTGCGATTAGGATTTTGACACCCTCAAATAAAAATTGAGTACTTCCCCTATTCTGGTATACCCGAATTGGAAAGTGGAATTCCATGTACAAATTTATGATTCTATAATTGATTTGGGTGTAATCCTTGGGAAACTTGGTGAAGAGAACCTAATGCATCCCATCTACTTTACTAGAAGGAAGCTCTCTCAGCCCAAGTGCAACTACACTACCACTCAAGGGGAATTTTTGGATATGGTTTATGCTTTACAAAAATTTAGACATTATCTGTTGGGTGGTCATTTTAAATTCTTCACTAATCATTCTTCTTTAAAATATTTGGTTAATAATCTTGTGCTGGAAGGAAAAATTTGTCGATGGTTTTTGTTGTTTCAAGAGTTTTATTTTTATTTCATTGTTAAGCCAGGTAAATAAAATGTGGGTCCATAGCATTTATATAGACTAGAGTAAGGAGAGAGTGGTAGAGATATAAATGAAGAGCTCCCAAATGTAGATATTTTCAAAGATGAATCTATTCCTAATTACTTGTTTGGTATTTCTGTATTTTTTATCATGGGTGTATTCCCTGAAGGTTACTCTTCAAATCAAAAGAGATACCTAGTGGTTCGTGTTGCAGACTATCAGTTGATTGTAGGTCATATGTACAAGTTGGGATTGGACAATATCCTCAAACGATGTGTTATTGACCATGCAATATTGGATATATTGTGGGAGTGTCATAGTGGAGTTGTGGGAGGCCATGTACAAGGTAAGGAAACAACACAAAATATTATAGGCGGAATTGTGGTGGCCAACTATATTCAAGGATGAAAATCACTGTGTCATAACATTGTATGTATGTCAATGAGTTGGTAATCCATCAAGAAAATATGAGTTACCCTTACACCTTGTTCGATCACTGCAATCCTTTGAAAAGTGGGTTGTTGATTTCATCAGTCTAATAATACCCCCTATGAAGCATTCAAAGGAAATATATGTTATTACTACAACCTATTACTAAACCCCTTGGGATGAAGTAGAAGTTGTTTGATATTTCTCTATAGACACAACAACATGATTTATTTTTTAGATCATTACCAAGTTGTGTTTTCCTCAAAGTTTGACCAATGATCAAGGATCCCACTCTATCAGTGAGACTATTGCGACCCTCATAAGAGATTTCTTGATTCAACACCATAAGAGCAGTTTGTACCATCCGCAATCTAATGGAATAGTGGAAGCATTAAAAATTATCTTGGAGAGGGATTTGAATAAAGTATGTTGCGCAAATGGGAATGATTGGGATGAGTGAGTTCCAACTGTATTATGGGATTATAAGACTACTACAAAGAAATTGCATAAGTATACTCCATTACAACTAGTTTATGGTAGATAAGAAGTTGTTACCTCCGAGTTCATCATTCCAAGTTTACACATTGTATAAGTGACATAGATGGAAGGCGATGAATCAGTTGTAGAAAGGGTTGCAAAATTGATGGAACTCGAGGAAGTCTGGTTCTTAGAATATTTTCATCAAACTATGGAGAAGGATAGATAGAAGGCTTGGCATGAGAGACACATTAAGACTAAATTTTTTTGCAAGGTGATCATGTCTTGATATATGAAAGTAAGTACCAAAAGCATCTGAGAAAAATATAGATGCATTGGATCAAACCCTTTATAGTTGCAGAAATATGTGATTCTAAAGTTTTCAAGATCATGCAACTTGATGGTATTCTTTCTTCAGTATGGGTGAATGGTGCATGCCTAAATCCCTGAAGTTTTTCTTGATGCAAGAAATTGTGCAGTGCTCCTGTCACCAGGAGTGAATTCAATAGGTAGGATTTCAATTATTTTGTTCTTTCCCTTTTTTGTCAATAATATGGTGATGTGTCCAACTATCACGTGTTGTAGAGTCTAGTTGTCACTGTCAATTTGTCCATCCAAAATATCACCTTTGTGGTCAGGGAGGTATAAATCAAATCCGTGCATGTTTAGTAACTTATGAGTTTGAAATTCATGCCCTGTCACTGTCACTTCGTTCGTTAACTACCATTGGTACCTTTTTAGTCCCCATCCTATCATTACATGTTAGAGTCACTTAACTCCTAACAAATATTCGTACTATTTTGGCTAATTCCTGGTGTGTTATTTACTTTTCTAGTTATGGTTGTCCCACCACCGCGTTCTCTCTTATGCTCTCAAATTCCCAAATTTCTATTAGATTTGATGCATTTGATGGGAACGTCCGACGTTAATGTTGCATTACCTCTACACTGTATCTCTTAATGAATATTAGTTGTTTAACTTTCTTATTGTTTTCCATATAATCATCTTTGATTGATTATTCAATGTTATCATGTTTTCTCCATGTTAGTTGCATATCTAGTCCTAGAGCCCCTTGAGAAATCCGTGAATCCCTACCAATGCCTTTCTCCACCAGTATTGTTTGTCTACCAACATTGGGCCACTAGGATGGTTTGAACTATTGAATAAGGAGTTATTCCCAAATTTGTTTCTCCTAATGAGTTCATTGACCCATGGGTTGAAGTCATATGCAATCTACATGGAAACGTTGAGCAAACTCGATTGTTGGACATCGATTTCACAAATTCCACTCAGTTTTTGTAGATGGTTCTTCATACCTTTATGGATTTTTCAACATTACCAACCCGTGATATGAAGGGGGAATGGAAACCATCACATATCCCCCTACGAAGTTCCACGTTGATGAATTTATACGACCTGTCAGTTTTTTGCACCATTGGCGATGTTGCATGGTGCACCAAGTTTCTTATTATCCATGTGCACAACAGTACCTTATGGATGGACCAATCCTACCGATCTATGTGGGTGATATCCATAATATTATTGGATTATCCATGGAGGGGAAGGATGTAAAGGATGACTTCCAAGGTTTAGATAAGCATGGTCGCAAGAAAGGAGAGATCAGTCTGTATGGAAAATACAACACCCACCAAGGAGGTTGGGGAGCATATATTGATATCATCAATGATGACAAGGTCCATTTTGCATTATATCTAATTGTAGGAAAGGTCACGAATAATTACTTGAGGGGTGAATGCATGCTAGATACTATCTCTGTGGAGGAATTATGTAAAGAAGATGCCCAATTCAAATGGTGTGAGTACCTACTCACTGAAATGTTACAAGCCTGTGTCGATGCACATGAGAGTTCCTCCTATTTATATATGGATATATTTTAGTTTCTTTTTTGATGTGGAAGTGGAATCCAGCAATTGTATGCTCTCTATCCACCACTCTCGACACCCTCTTTGCCAAAAAATTTGACTCTTGGCATGCTCACACTTCTAGCGCTGCAAACTATGACACTTAATATCTACAGTAGTACAACAAATTCATCACTACTACCCATTGACAAAGGATTCTACATACTTTACTCCATCAGCACACCCATAACATTTGGTTCAACATGAACTGGGACAATACATTTGTCCAAACTCTTGATGGTTCCCCAACACTTTTCCACATGAACCCATTGTCTTTCTACTTGGATGAGGCCCTTATGGATAAGGAATTTATGGCCTCGACGAGAGTTCTCAAAGAAAAGAACAAATTAATTTTCTGTTATACGATGCCTACCATTTCACAACAGTAAGCTCCTGGGCATAATATTGGTGCTAGGACCAACTCAGCAAAGAGAGACCAGATGCATTCAATCTCAGAGGAAGGGGAAGACAAAGTTGAAGAGAAATCACTATCTCAAGGGCTAGTTTAGATTCCTTTCTCCTCCATTTTGGATGATGCCACTATCTCGGGTAAGAAGTTGCATGCATTTTTTTCTTTTCTTTCCATATCAATAAACCGTGCGCTGACTCTCCATCTAAGTTTGTCGTTGATCTCATTATCACATAGGCCAATCCTTTGTCTTCCCTTCCACCTATGATTTTCACCACTACCCCTCCTATCCGCACCACTACCCCCATTCCCTCCTCGTTCCATGTGATAACCATCATCAATTACCCCCCGATGAAGAAAAAATATACCCTCATCATTGAGGAAATTCCAAACCAACAACATAATTTTCCCTCCGACATCCCATTCACCACTCCATCATCCACTTCCCACACCCATTTCAACACAGTATTGTCAGATTTTGTCGACCCCTCTGCCATAAATATTGACACCACCATTCTCATCTTGTCCAGTTTCCCCCAGGTTTTGCAGGTCTAAGTTCCCCTATGGACACAACCATAAATTGTTCTCCATTGAGAGCCAGAGACAGGGCCAAATATGAAATTTCTAATGGACAAATTTCTACCACAGACCCAACTGGATAACCGGTATGACACCCAATAATCTCATAGCATGGCCTCATTCAAGGAATAGATTGCACCCATATTATAGGACTCACAAAAGTCTCAAGCTATCCTGGTGTCATTCCTGGAGAAAACATATGTAGTTGCAACACTTCTGTAGGAGGTCCAATATTGGCTTGCACGCATCTTCAAAGCTCCCTTATCTAGTGTGGACAACGTCATAACCCCCACCCTGTCAAAATGTTCTGTTTCCAGCGACCAACCTATTGATGCAAGGTTTCCTTTGGATCCCTATATTACCAATGGATAGCTTGAGTCTTGGCTTACATCATAGTTTTTGACCCTCATGAGAGCCTCCATAGATCATCTAAAGAAGATAATTTCCATGGTAGAACAGACAAACAACGTGCTTACCTAGAAGACAACTCAACTACGCCAAAAACTATTTGTAGCCCCTTCTACCATGGAACTTGAGCACAACTTGTGCACACAAGAAGAATTGGTTGTTGTTGAAGTGGATGACAAGTTCTTCCAATTTTGGCCCACTTTTAGATATATGGCATCTGATTTACTTGAGGATATCACTCCAGTTGCATTGGTTGAAAGGGTTGCACTTGTCGTTAATGATTGGACACAATTAGCAGGGGAAAATGACAATATCCAACGGTAGTTAAAATCCATTTGGCACAAAGAGCAGGAGAAACCTAAGGAAATGATAGAGAATATCAACAAGGTTATGGAAGAACATGACATTGTCTGATCATACCTTCATCATCAGGCCAATGAGTGCAACAAGCTCTTCGAAGTGGTTAAATATTGGATCATCCTTTTAGAATGTTGGAACAACCTGGTGGAGGAACTTAGGATGCATATCAAATAGATGATCTAGGATGCCCAAGATCTCTTTGATCCCATTGCATAGAATAATAAGTTTTCGGAGATTTGGGAAGCCGACGAATGACTTGATGGGATATATGAGGTCAATCGGGATGTGAAGAAAGAAATCTAGGATTTCAACCCTATAGTTGAAGATATATATATCAAATTACAATAGATGGATTCAATTGTTGAGACAGAATGGTAGACACGTCTTACCACAAATCCCGCGGAGCTCGATTTTGTTGTTTCATAGTAGGTTGTTGTGGGAGCCTCCATTTTGCTGAGGAAATGGTAGGACCACTTAGAGAACTATGAAATTTTTTGCGACCAGGATCTCGCAATTGTGCTTGAGTTGGTCCTTCTGTGTGAAAAATTTCAAGGGAAAGAGACAAAAGGTTGAATCAGGATGAGTCAAAGGTTTTTGTTGAGCTCTATAGGGTGTTCCCTTTTTGTAGAGAATATGATTTTTGGGAAGTGATAAAGTTTTGCCGAAAACACAGCATGGGAATGAAAGATCAAAAGTGACCGAAAACAATTAGGATGAGAAGAAAGCTAATTGAAAGTGTACCGAAGTGAAAATAGAAAAAATCATTATGCGCCAGTGGGATGAGTAGCAGAAAATTCAAAGATCTCAAGTGCATGCAAGGAAGAATTTAGAAAAGATAGCGGAATCAAGAACCTACGCTGGAAATACAGCGAAATCAAGAAGACAAGAAGAAAACAAGGGAAAAATATAAATATGTAGTTATGTAATGGGAAAGGATTACTATATTATGTTTTTTTGTTTCCATTGTTATGAGTATGATGATTTTTATTGAGAATGTCTTGTAGATCTATTCAAAAAGGTTTTTTGACTGACAATGTTCTTGTACAAAAACTTAAGAGTTTGTAACATGTATATGGGGAGAGAATTTGTGGTGTAAGATATTGTATAAGAGATGTAATTGTTGTAACACCATATTGAAATGATGATAATATAGAAGAAGGTTATTTGGGATCTAAAATTTTGTTATAATGTGCATGAATACATAGTTTCTCTATTGTGTGACTACTTCTGTTATGCATACTTAGTATTTAATCATTGTTTATGCAATTCTTGTTGTGTAGTGATGTATGGATCTATTTATGGTTTTTCTAAGCCTGATTATGCATCCTCTTTGACTCCCTTCACCCCTTAAGTCTTGGTTGCACTTCCAGTGAGACCTCCTTCCCTTGTGGAAGTTTGAATATGCCAGTGCTTCTAGACTACATCAGTACCTTTGCTGGTAACCTCCAATAACCCTAGTCTCGATTTTTCACTAACAAGGATAAGAAGAAGGAGAAATACTATTAGATAAGGAGTGGATTCAAACCTCCTTTCCAGTAGGAGAAGTCCTAGCACAAATAATAAATATCAACATAACAATGAACCCAAGAAGGAAGAATCCTTTGGGAAAAGGGGAAGACCACCTATCAAATGTTGGGGATGCAAAAAATATCACATGTACAAGGATTTACCTAAACAATAGGGTAAAACAAAGACACTACAAAACATCCAAGAGGATACAATAATGGAATATATGGGTAGAAGTATTCCTAGGATCTATGCCACCCTAGAAGACTGAAAAGTAGTACATGAGTCCAATATGATTGAGGTGGAAGGTAAGATCACAAATCATCATGTTGCTATTTTAATTGACTTAGGAGCAAGGCATAGTTAAATTGACCCTAAATTAGTGGAAATATTTAATTTGAAGAAAATCAAACTTGAAAGATCATGGATGGTTTAAATAGCCACTAGAACCAAAAGAATGATCAATGAGCTTGTTAGAGATTGTCCAATAAATTTGAATGGAGTGTACACCAAGGTTGACCTAAATATAATAACCTTAAGATCCCAAGATATCCTAATTGTAACATATTGGATGGACAAGAATCATGATGTCCTCTATTGCCACAATAAGGAATTTACACGTCTTGATGAAGAGGTGAAGAAGAAAATTGTGAAAGGAATTCCAAGACCCATATCCATCAAGGAGATTTCAGTGCTGCAGATGAAGTAATGTATCAAGAAAGTATTTCAATTGTATGCAACTCATGTGGAGGAGCCACAACATACTAAAGAGACAATCCTTGAATATTTTCTAGTATTGCAAGATTTAGAGGATGTATTTCAAGAAATACTAGGATTACCACCAAGGAGGGATATAGATTTATGTATTGAATTAGTGCCAAGAGTTTCCCTAGTATCAAAGAATATTTCTAGAATGAGTACATCATAATTAAAGGAATTATAGATGCATCTAGAATATTTTTTGAATAAGGGATACATACACCCAAGTATTTCACCTTGGGGAGTGCTAGTATTGTTTGTAAAATAGAAATATGGGTCATTGAGGTTAGGTATCGACTTCAAATAACTAAACAAAGAAAATGTGAAGAGAAAGTACCCTCTACCCAAGATTGATGACCCCTTTCACCAACTAAGAGGAGAAACTATATTTTCAAAGATAGACTTGGGATGAAGATATCATCAGGTGAGGATAGAGGAAGAATACATCAATAAGACAACTTTGAGAACCATGCATGGGAATTACGAATATGTACTGGTGTCATTTGGACTGACCAATGCACTAGATTTTTTTATGTGTTTGATGAATGACATATTCATAAATTATTTGGATAAGTTTGTCATTGTGATCTTGGAATACATACTTATCTATTCTAAATTAGAATAATATCATGAGAATCACTTGAGGTTGGTGCAACAAGTTCTAAGGTAACACCATCTATATGCCAAATTAAGAAAGTGCTCCTTTTACCGAAATAAGATCCATTATTTGGGGCTTATTATCTCAGAATAAGGTAGATCAATGGATCTAGAGAATATTGAAGCCATTAGAGGATGGACAACACCAAGGAATGTTTCATAAATAATATATTTTATGGGATTATCTGGATACTACAAGATATTTATAGAAGGATTGTCTAAAATTGTTGATCTCATCACTTATTTACAAAAGAAGGGAATTAAGTTTCAATGCATAGTAGAAAGTGAATAAAATTTTATTTTGTTGAAAGAATTAATTATTGGTGCACCTATATTGAATATTGTTGACCCAAATGAGAATTTTTTGGTATGTACAGATGCATGCAAAGAAGGAATTGGTAGAGTCCTCACTCATAATGGACATGTCACTAGTTATGAGTGAAGAAATATTAGAAAAATTGAGAGGAATTATTTCACACGTGATTTAGAGCTTGTTCCTATAATTCATGCATTGAAGATGCAGAGGCATGACCTCATAGGAAAAAAATTTGAATCGAGGACAAACCATAGTGGTATGAAATATCTTTTTGAGAAACCAACTTTAAATTCTAGGCATACATGATGGTTGGAATTCTTAAGTGAGTATGAATTTTACATCAAGAATGTCAAGAGAAAATAAAATAAATTTGTTGATGAGCTCAATACAAGTGTACATCTCATGCATGCTGCATCCATTAGTATGCACTGGATGGATTTACAAGGTACAATTTTATATGTTGTTGTTACATACCAACATTACCTATAGGTAAAATAAATATTATAGAAAGAAGATGTACAGAAGAAATACACGGAGTATAATTTTGGAAAATATGGAATACTTATGCATAAAAACAAAATTTGTGTTCCTAATTCCAAAGAACTCATAAATTTAGTATTAAAAGAAATGCATAATTTTCCATATGATGGACATCCCAGTTATGAGAAGATGATTGCAACAATAAGAAACAAATACTTTTGACTAGGAATGGAGAAGGATGTCGTTGATTACACTGTCAGATGTATCGAATGTAAAAGAGTGAAATATGAATTTGGACACCCAACGAGTTTGGTATATCCATTTCTAATTCTAGAGAATAAATGGGAAGTGGTGACAATCGATTTTATTATTAATTTTCCTAGGAAAACAAGGAAACATGATTCAATAATGGTAGTGGTGGAAAAATTGACAAAGTTCACTCATTTTTTACCAGTAAAGATGACTCATACAACAACTAATATTGCATAAATTTATGAGGGAAATTGCTAGGTTGCATGGAATACCCAAAGCCATTGTTTTAGATAGAGATACAAATTTTAATTCAAATTGTTGGAGAGTATTATTTAAGGGATTTGGTACAAATTTGAACTTTAGCGCAACATACCATCCACAATCACATGGGTAGATAGAGAGAGTCAACTAGGTGATTCAAGCCATGTTGATAATGCATGTGATGGATAATCCATCTAAGTG
The DNA here is from genome assembly GCA_010110895.2 of Picea sitchensis. Lineage (NCBI taxonomy): Eukaryota > Viridiplantae > Streptophyta > Pinopsida > Pinales > Pinaceae > Picea > Picea sitchensis. Next base: position 18,855 of record SNQJ01S0154127.1, read on the forward strand.
GGAATATTACTTGCAGTTGGCTGAGTTTTCCTATAATAATGGGTATCAAGCTTCATTAAAAATGTCCCTTTTGAATATTTGTATGGTATCAAATGAAATAATCCAGTGATTTGGGATAACCTAGCAGATATAGTAGTACTTGGGCTTGAATTTCCCAAGGATATGGAAGACTAGATGGTCAATATTAAAAAGAACTTGAAAGCAACACAAGATAAACAAAAGAGTTATGTAGAGAAGGACATGACAACTAGATCATTTAAAGTGGGAGAGAATGTTCCTTTGAAAGTGGAGCCCAAGAAGAGCTCACTGAAGTTGGGAAGATGTATCAAGCTAGCAACCATATTTTGTTGTCCATTTGAGATATTATATAGATTTGGGCTAGTTGCATACATGCTTGCATTTCCTGCTTCCATGAATTTGCATAATGTATTTCATGTCTCTTTTATAAAAAAAAAATATGTGCATGATCTGAACCATGTTATTGATTGGTATTTGATTCAAATGAACCCAGAAGGAGAATTTTTGGTCTAGTCGATACACATATTGGACAGAAATGTCAAGGTTCTCTAGAATTGAGTCATAGAACTGGTAAACTTTTAGTAGACATGTTGTGGTCTTGAAGATGCTACTTGGGAGAAATAATATGCTATTAGGGAAAAGTACCCATGAATTTTTGAATAATTTTGAAATTTTGATTCTCTTTTGTATATGCATTGAGGATAGTGCCAAAATAAGGGGGAGGGGAATGTAATACCCCAATTTTGAGTCCTCATATTAATAATGCATTTTTTGTGTTTATTAATGAGAGGCTAGAGTGCTTGAACAATTGGAAAGGCCAAAGAGACCAGGGAATGTAATACTTTTAATATTTTTAATAGTAAAATACATCATTGGCTGCAAGAAAAACAAGGACAAGAGTTATAGTGGGATATGATTCCATGAGAGGGGAGGGGTGAGAGTCTGAGCCTTTATATTTGTTATAATTTTATTTTTACCCTTGATTTTAGTGAGGAAGGGAAGGGTCATGTGAATCTCTTGGAGAGGCCACGTTGTGCCTTGAAAGTTATATAAACCCTACCTGTGGATTGTTTTGCGGTTTCCTGAATTTTGTTCCAACATTTTTGGGGTTATTGGTTTGTTTTTTCCACCTATGTCTTGTTCATCATTACTTTCCTTCTTGCTCACATTGGATCTCATTATGGGAATGTGGAGACACTTGTTGAAGCTAGTGAGTCGTGGTTGTTGTCTATAGGAACTACTGGTGTTCCAACAAATATTTGATGCATGTGTGCATGCAAATGTGGACAATAATGAAAATACTGTCTATAGATGAGAATCTTGGAAATTTCTAGTATTAATATTTCATGACCAATAGAACTGGAGCCCTTTAGAGTCGAGCGAGAATATGGGGATACTGAATCGGAGACATCTTGTCCCAAATGAAGTCTGAATTTCCGACCAACCTGAAAGTCTGATTGACAACACCATCATAACTTGTCAACCATATGGATATCCTTCCATTTCAGAATGAAAAAACTTTTTCATACGGACTCTGTTTGACGCGATTCAAGTGTCGTCAGATTCCTCTCGACAAGTTTTTCACAATGGTACCATTGGTTTTCGATTTCGAGTAAAGAAAATTTTGAGCATTTTTCATCAAAAGAGGGACACTTTCCCCATATAACTCGAGAATTTGCAGAATAGATGAAATAAAACTTGCAGAAATATTATCAACTACTGACCCAATCGGCACCAAACACTTTCTTCTTGTAACCATGTTTTTTCAATGGTTGATGGAGCCTCCTTATTCATTGGATTTTTCACAAGCCTCCTGCTTGATTTGTGGCGAATTTCAGGATGCAACTTCCAACACTTCTTCTCCCAATGGCCACTCATGTTGCAATAAATGCAAAAATTCCTTGGTTTTCCATTCAACTATGCATTCACAACCCGAGGACTTGGAAGGTGTGGTTTCTTATTTGTCTCACTTCCCATGGACACATTTGTCTTCTTAACCCAAACTTTCTTCATTTGATGCTTTTCTACATCATGGTTATAAGATGTAATGAAGAAACCATTTTTCTTATATTCAAGAAAATAATTTCAATGACTTTTATACCTTCCTAAATTGTCCTTGATTTGATGAGGACTAGCTAATTTGACTCCTCTCTGGGACTCAAATGATGTAGAAATGGTTTTTGAAGTGGCTCTTGCTTCAATAGTCTGTGAGCACTCTCCAATATCCTCTTTACCGAATCCCAAACCTACAAGGCATGGTCTTTGTACCATATTTAATGGTTGAGTGACTCCTTGGCCATTAATCCCAAGTCCACCTCCTCTATATCCCATTTTAGTGAGAAGCTTCATTCCAACATTATTATCATACTGAGATGAAATCAAACATGAAGAAATACTCTCAGCACATACCTCAATTTGGGTTTGTGCATCCATGGTAGAATACTCTTTGTCCTCCATTCATTCACCATGCTGCGACTTAGACAAAAGATCATCCTTGGCTTGCAATTTGAGCTACAATTATTCAATAATTTCATTAAGGAATTCTCCATGAAGCTAAGAGTTTTCTTGAAGCTCTTGCTGCTCTTCTTCTGCAACTTGTAGAATATTTTTGAGCCCTACATTCTCTTCTCGAATGCATTGTTTTATTTCTTCCAACTCTTGAATTCTCTCTCGCTTTAATCCTTTTCCCGTGATGATATTCACAATCGGCAAAAATGTCAAACCTTCTCTAATACCCCTTGATCTGAAAACTTGGTGAGAATTTTCTTACATCCAAATTGTCAACCTAAGATATTTTTCTGACAAAGTTGCATGTGAATAAGAGAAAATTATATAAATGAAGAATTCTTCATTATTGAATACATATATTAACATAAGATCATGATTGTCACAATCATTGTGTATACTTGCAAATAAATATCTACTCATACAAGTGAGAATGCATCAAATCACACACATACAACTATGAAAACAATGTAATAACGGAGTTCACCAGAACCCCTCAAACCCAAACTATGGAAAAGATTTGTTGATGACACCTATGTAGTATCGCCTCATGGTAGAGAGCTATGTCTCTGGGTTCATGAAATCCATGAACCTGCTTTATTGATTCTTCTTGAAATGGATATGCATAAAAAATCCTACAACCTACTTCTCTTTTACAAATAATTCTCATTAATCAACAAGCTCTCGCTAAAAGGAGTCTCCTTTCTTGATCTCCAAAAAGGGTTTAAATAGTTCTTCATTTGAGAACTACCTCAATATTTTTAAGGAGATGAAATCTCTCAAGATCCCCTAAATTAGGATCCTAGCACATCTCAAGGGATTGGTTTGAGAAAATCTCTCAGCCATTCATGAAGATCTCAACTCTCCATGAGACTCTCCTTGAGACTAGGAAACTAAAATCCTATGTATCATTTGCACCAAATGGTTTCCTTTTACAATGAAAAATACATTAATTCATGAGAACTTATGCTCAATAAGTATTAATCATTACATTTTATTTTTTCCATTTTCCCCTTTACTTCAACAAGACATATCTCTAGCATATGAAGTCCATTTAACCTCATTCAAAATGCATCAGGTGTGAGATCTTTATTGGCTGGACAATGTTTGATACCTTTGAAATAAAATATAATGTGTTAGTTGTGAAGATCCTCCTCGATCACTAGGAGCCATCATTGTGGTTTTATATTCTTGGATTGGGGTGACCTTATATTAATATATAGAAAAACAATGTCTAAGGTTGAGTGGAACTTCTAACGTTTGCATCCAAT
>SNQJ01S0154129.1:22725-37700 GCA_010110895.2 Picea sitchensis
TAACATACTTAGGTAAAATACAGTGTTCATATACGTTTCAAGGCTTTAACAACCAAAAGGTCATTTTAATTAGGGAAATTTCGAGTCAGCTAAACAAAAAATCTTCAAACAAACAGTGGCAGGGATCTTATTAAACAAAAAAATCAGTAAGAACATCATTTCAGAGAGAAAAAGTCTTCGTCCAAAGCAAGATAGTCCATGATGAAAGTTCAAGGATTTTTGGGGTTGTGGAGAAATTAAATCAAGAGCGAAACAAAACTAAAAACTAAAAATTCGGAAGGCTTCAGCAGAGAGATGAATTACAATTGTTTCTTGTGGCGGCGCGCGCATCCGGAGACTTACAAGAATATAAAAATTAAAAAGGGAATGTAAAACCTAGCGAAATGGGGAACGCTAAAAATTGACTGACTCCAGCTTAATCACAAAAGGCTAAAGATTAAAACCTAAACGCACCAAGATCATGGGTAGAGCAAGCGGCGTGACAATGTTAAACAAAACAAACGAAATGCTGATTTCAAAAAATAAATGGAATGCAAGAGAAATAAAGTTCGACAAATTACGTCGTCATCAGTTTCGGCCTCGTCGCTGGCGGAAGCGTCTTGATCGTCGTCCTCTGCGGGCTGATTGTCTTCATCATCTTCATCGTCGTCTCCGTCTGCCGTCGGCCGGGTTACGGCTTCGAGCTCTTCCTGGTCCTCTTCTTCTTCGTCGGGGCTCGATTCTTCGTTCTGTGGCCGTTCTTCCTCGGAGGAAGCCAGGTCGTCTGATGAACTCCTACCGCGCTTGCCCATGGCTCGGCTCTGCTCCGCTGCGGAGGATCAATCCCGACCCGTATGGAAAGCCGGACGCAAATTGGAAACCCTGTCGTCTGATGAACTCCTACCGCGCTTGCCCATGGCTCGGCTCTGCTCCGCTGCGGAGGATCAATCCCGACCCGTATGGAAAGCCGGACGCAAATTGGAAACCCTCGAAGCACCGAGGGTTTTGAAAATTGAGGAACAGAAAACAATTCTTTGATAGCTTTTGCTCGTCGAGTGAGGCGGGGGAGGAGGATTTGGAGGAGTAAAAGGTTTTCGCCGTCTTTTAATTAATTTCTTTTTTAACCTTTGACCGAGGATTGGAAATTTTTCCTCTCTTTTGCATTTTTTTTCACCTCCTCGCGGAATTTGAGAGTGGGAGGGGTTCCCGCCAAGCGTTTGTAAGTTCCCGCCTTTAGTTTCTAAGACTCCCTCGCAATGAGGGCCACTATACCTTCTTAAGTCCTCGTTGGTGGACACTTCGATAGGAAGGGGTTTTCCATGAAGCAATAAGCATTGAGCATTGAGTCCTCGTTGGTGGGGAAGAGGTTTTCCAAGGAGCAATAAGCACAGTTATGAAGTAGATTATATATATATAAATGTAGTTTTGCTCTCTATTTATTGTTTGTTTTATTTAGCGAGTGAATCTATGTAGTTGTAGATAATGATTTTAATAAAGGGTGTTATTAGATTAATTGAGGAAATCTTTTCAAAATTGAAGGTGTCATTAAATCAATTGAGGTAATCTCTGCAAAATTGAGGGGGTCGTGAGATCAATACAGGGATCTCCATGGGGTCAAGGTAGTAGAGGGTTGCAATAAGAAAGCCATGTAGCAATCTCGGGAATCTTGATTCAATTTAGGTAGGTAGGGATAGATACAAATTGCATATATATATATATATATATTTATTGCAAATGTAACAACTTTTTTAAAATTGTTTTGTAAGGCATGACATTAGTTAAGTTCGCGATGTTTTTTGGAAATATGCATGTGTACGTAATGGTGGGGTGAGTGGCTTATAATAGGGGGGTTCGGGTTGAATTCCAACAATAACAATTGAGGAGGGGTGATGGGGTAAGTCAGTGGGCAGTGGACTTTTTGACTTGCTTTGACCTACTTTTGTTTTTTGGGTTGAAATGTTTTCGATGAACACTAGCAAGCGATAATTATTTTATTTTAGACATTACAATGTGGTAGAAGCATCTCAAAAGCTATGAAAGCATCCCTTTGGCTCAACAATTGTGACTATGTGGTATCTATTATGCTAAAATCACTTAGGACTTGCAACTAGCCCCATCTACAATAAACAACTCCCTTGAGAAGGTAACTTGGCCCATGAGAGGTGAACATGTCACATGGGGGAATTGAACTCTTGTGGGGGAATACAACATTTTTCACTCCTCCAAGCAAGCCCCCGGCCAATGATTTGCACTACTTTAAATGGATTGAGTAGCCTTGGATGCCTCTAATAGTCATAGTCTATTGTATATGATGTTAACTAGGTTAACCAACAAAACACACCTTCAATAGTGGTAACCAAACTTACACGCTATTAATTGTGTTGAACAATGCTCTAAAATTGTAACCAAACATATAGGTTGTTGACCAAGTTGATCGACCTAACACACATCTAACAATGGTAAACAAATGTACATGTTGGTAATCAAGTGACCAACGTGACATGCCTCTAAAATGTGTAATTGAACGTAAATGTTGTTGATAGGGTCAACCAACCTAACATACCTCTCACAATTGTAGTCAAACATACATGTTGTTGATCAGCCTAATCTCCTTGTTAATTAAAAATACAAGTTAATGACCAACCTAACACATCTCCAACAACAACAATTGAATGTGCATGTCATTAACTAAGTTAATTGACCCGACATGTTGTTCACTTAGATGATTGACATGACACACAACTCACTAAGTTGACCAACTTGACAAACCATTGGTTACTAACATGTCTTTGATAAACATAACCAAATGTACATAATTTGATTGAGTAAACCATGACATGCCTTTAACAATGGTAATAAAGTATACATGTTGTTGATTGGGCAAACAAACTAACATACTTGTGATAATCATAGTCAAATATACGTGTTTGTTGTGATCAACCCTTCAAGAGTTTCATTGCTTCTATGCAAAATTATTAAGAACTCAATACTTGCATATAAAACCAAAAAGATTCATAGAACAATATAGAAGAACCACACTTTTATTATAAGAAAACCCTTGAGGTAGGCAACACCATACAATGGATCCTATTATGGAAGGGATCCTCCCATGTTCACTTGTCTCTTCGAGGGGCTTTCCTCCTATTGAGCTACCGCTTCTAAATACATACTATTCATATCCCATTTCATTGCTTGAACCCCTTTATATAGTTACCATCACCTAGGAACATTTCAGAGGAGGAATTCTAGAAGTAGAACCTTCTAAGAAGTCCTCTACATTTATTATATCTAACTATCATAGCTGGCCTTATTTAATAATATATAATCTAGGTCCACTACATTGAATGGCCTCCACTATTATCATTATGGGCCCCTCTATCCCTCGGGACCGATTTACAGAATCCAACTCCCGATTAACAAATTGAATACAATAAAACACGAGATAGGAAGAATAACACAAATATCCAATGAACAATATCTCTACAATAATGAAATAGGTTGAGACTATAAAACTACAGAATCCAAATGTGCTCGAATGGTGGTAGTTATCTCTCGGAAGAGATGTGGCATGGCGCGATCCTGGCCCGAGCAAATGGATTTCGTGATTTAGAGGCTCCGTGAGGTCTTTGGCGATATTACTCATGAATGTCAAAACCAGACATCCAAAAACCTAACCTCGAAGGTGAAACGCCAAAAGTCATGTGGGCTCGATGGGTAAGTTATGTACTTAGTACCTCAACTTCATAGTCGTGAACTTTTGCATACAACCTATGTTTTAGGCATACAGTAGCCCATTAGAAAGGTCTTCTTTAGAGAACCACAGATTATGTCATTAGATCCTAACCTCTATCTATAGTTTGATTATGACAAGCAAATGTTTAGGGCCCTAACCCTAGAAGTACAACAAGATGTACCGACATGAAAACATAAAATACCGCTTGGATTAGGCGAGAGGCCACCGTATCCACCTGGAGAACGCAGGAGGCTTCCGCACAACCCCGTATGCAGAACCTACAATTATAAAGCAATACGTAAAAGACGGTTAAATAAAAATGGATTTAGGGCCAGCTTGGAATAGGTGGGTGGCTACCAATATCCACCGGATCAATCCCTCCCCTTAGAAGCAATGGTCTCCATTATGCTGAGTTCCTCCATCGTGCAAGGAACTTCGCTGATTTGGCCCCGTGAAGCCACTTGCCTGGTGTGTAGGAGTTTCCGCCTTGACAACCCGGAGCAATGATCCATCACCGCAAGTGCCCTTGATCCGCGGTGTCCAATTATCCGACGGGTGACGCTTGTTCCATGCGCCGTGGTTGAGCTCACAGTACTGGTTCGATGATCTCAGAGGTGTCCAATAATGGTGGAAAATATGGCCTATGAGGTCCAAATTGAATACCGGATGCACTAAGGAATGGGGGGAGGTTGAGCTCAAAAGCATTGCTACCCACACTTTGGCTTATAGTTTAAGACCTTATAACAAATTGGGCTGCTTTCCATGGCACCCGATGCTCCTTCTGCAAATGTAACATGACTTTGTTGCCAACCCGAAACTAGTGTGGTACCCTATGTTTATTATGGCGCTGTTTGTACTTAGCATTGGATTTCTACAAAATCTCTTGGACCTCACATGGATGTGTTGAATCCGCTTCAACACGGTGGCTTTGTCGATCACAGATTGATCAGGGTAAGAGTCTGTCTATGCGGTGGGCAAGAGGAAGTGCAACATCACCGGTCCTAAGGGTTAAATACCGCATCCACCCGAATGGGTTATAACGGTGGAACCATAGAGAGCCTTGTTGTAACCGGTATTGGACATGGTTGGAGACTCTCGTCCCATGTATCGGGATGCTTAGAATTGTACATGCCAGGATGTGCACAACATCCGATTGATCTAACCCCGCTTTGGACATCGGCTCAGTGGAAAGAAGTGGATTTGTGAGCTTGGTGTCCAATCAGACCGTAGAGACTCGGCCAAAAGGTGCTGAGGAACCTGTTGTCTCTGGCTTCTGACACATTTGATGGTCCGTGGTATCCCCAAATGGACCCAAATCCTCGTCAAGAAGAGCTTGGCAAGACTGCCGTGACATTCTCATATAGTCCGTGAGGATGGCCATCTTGGAAACCGATCAACGCATCACAAACACAGCCATTTTCATGTTGGCGATGACAAACCTACATGTAATCCATGGAGATGGATTCCACAACCGAATAGAAGAGGGGTGTATAAGCCTTGCTTTGATGGTCGGCTCGGGTAATGGCGCGCAGGGCAAGGTAAAGATTCCAATATACTTGCCGGACGCCATGTCAGTTTTGGCCAATAAAATGTTTCTCGAAAACGCCTACGCTTATATGCCAAAATGTCCCCGCCAATTCATCAGTGGGCTTCCCAAATCAACTTTGCACGCTTCCTTGCAGGAACACGTAGATGGCCCGTGGCGAAGACTCGGCCTCACCGTGAAAATCGCTGATAGTATACCACTCCATGAGTCGATATGTGGTGCTGTCCAGATCTTGTCAAAGTTAGCTTACCCATGTTTCCATGTCCACTCGAAGTGGAGCACAAAGGGTAAGTGCGCCCACAGAGGCCAATTGAGGCGTCAATCCATTGAAATGATTGGAGATACATGTCTTATACTTGATGTTGAGATGGAACCGTTGCGGTTAGGTGGACCAATTTTTGATGGCTACCGCTCAATTTCCGCGGTTCCAGATGAACTATAGAGGCTTGTGATCAATGTATGATTGTCTCGGCTCTCATAATGTAATGTTTCCATCGATGACAAAGCTTGTATAATGGAATACATTTCCTCATTATAGGTGGAGTATTTCCGCATGCGATCGGAGTGTCTCTACTCATGGTATGCCATTCGATGCCCATGTCGAAAGGGAGAACGTTTCACAAAGATAGTTAGAGTGCATCGCCTCACCGAATGGTTTTGCAGATTGAGCAAGGAGAGTACCGAAGCTGAGCACAAACGATGATTCAAATAATCGAATGCTCGCTATCATTCTTCCCCACAAGAATCCTTATTCTTACCCACCGCCTCTTGGTCACCTAGCTTCGAGACTCCATGCAATATGGGGAGAATCCCAACATGAACCGCTTCTAAAATTGGCGAGTCCCAAGAAGCTCCAAAGCTCGACTAGTGTGGTCGGGGTCACTAACACGAATGACCTTGATCTTAGTTGGATCAACATGTGTACCCCTTGCTCATCAACAATGTAGCCCGTGTATTGGACCATGTTCATGCCAAAAGAGCATTTTTCTAAGTTGGTATAAAGCTTGTGTCATCGTGAGAGTGCTAAAAACCTGTTGAGTATGCCGCATGTGGTCCTCCCACGTTATGCTGAAGATGACGATGTATCCAAATATACTACCACAAAGAGTTGGTGAAGGGTCTTAATACATCATCCATCACCCCATGAAAGTGGTTGGTGAATTTGTTAAGCCAAAGGGCATGACTAGCCATTCGTGAGACCTTCTTAGACTTGAAGCCCGCCTTCCGCATTAATTGGTTCGATGGGAACCTAGTGGTAGCCGAACTTCTCGTGTCAATCTTGTTGAAGAACTTTGCCCCTTAAGTTGGTCAAGAAGGTCATCAATATTGGGAATGGGATACATGTTTTTTGATTGTCTTCTTGTTTAGGGATCTATAGTCAATATAGAGTCGCCATGTCCTGTGTTTCTTTTGCACCAGTACAATTGGGGTTCCTCAAGGGGAGGAGCTAGGTCCGATGTGCCCTTTGAAGAAGCTCTCGATTCACGCTTGATTCGGCCATTCTCCACCAAAGAAGCCGATAGAATGGTCCATTAGGTAGAGGTGGGTCGGGGGTCAGATCAATTGATGCTTGACTTGGCAAGCAGGTCAAGACTCTATAGGTGAGATCTAAGATGTCTTTGTATTCTTCCACGATATCGCCCACTCTGCTTCTACCGCAAAGAGAGGTGTTGTGTAGAGGACACAGATGCATGCAATAACCTTATGCTTACTGTGAGCACGATCACAAAGAAGACGAACTTCCTATTCTATGAAATGACCTCACTACACGTTTGAAGCGTAGATTGAGTTAGAAATAGCCATGTGGTTCCACCTTCCGGGATCCTATACAATTGTTCACCCAAAGTAATAATAACACCGCTGTGGGTCTAGACTCATACACATGATGACACTTCCACAAATATGGTTGTCCTAAAAGAACATCACAAACTTCAAGAGAGCAACTTAGCAATCTCATCTTCAAGGTTTGATGTCAGGAAAGTGACGACATTGTCAAGTTGACACGAAGATCTCTTCCTTTGATCTAATCTAGCCGATGGTGTAGGGTTGTGTGTGTGTAGCTCTCGCTAAGGTGTCTCGCCGTTTAATTCCACTCACGAAAATCATGTTCTTCTAACTACCGCTGTCGACAATGAAATTAATTGGAGCCCCCTTTACCCACATCCAGAGTGAAAGAGGCATTCTCCTTCCTCTAGTTCTTTTCCGTTCACTCTACGACTTTGCGGTAATGCACTATGGCACCGGTTCAAATCGATAATCGGCTCCTCCTTCGTGATTTGACTCGACCATAATTCCACTGACTCTGAAGTTCACTTTACCAATTACCCAGGGACTACTTTGGTTTACATTTGTTGGTACGTGCTGAATTTTATGAGTACCATACCACTTTCATGTGTCCTTTCGGCCGCCTTCTCGCCGCTTCTTATGTTGGGCGCTTGGACTAGTTTTCCTTAGGGCGTCCATCTCGACTTGGTCCCTGTTGTGTGAGTTGGGGTTGTGTTTGCCCTACTTCGCCAGAGGGGTTTGCGATCCAAACTCTCGCCGCTTCTACTTAAATTTCTACTCGACCTTGACAGCCGTGATTCACATGATGGAAGTCGTTCCTGACAAAGTTATCGAGCAGAGCCTGGTGCCCATCAGTTTTATGTCATAGTTGTTTTTTATGGGTGATCAAATGTACAGAGACTTGGGGAGATGTCACTCTAACTCAGACCTGGCTCTGCACGAAGAACAAAGGAGGTCCGAATCCTAACTTCACCGAAGTTGATTAAAGGGTGAACAGGTGAAGACTTATATAAGAGAAAAGAACTATCAGCAACAAAGCTTTCTAATTTTAGAGAAAACCCTAACGCCAGATCCTCGTGTTCGTGGCTTTGAGGTATCGATAAAGGACTTGATTGGATTCTCCAATTCCAAGTCACCAGTTAAGAAAATCACAAAGATCGATTAGAAACAACGCAACAATCACAGTGATCCAACCTACATCATCCCATGACAGCCTACAACTCGATCGATTCTCCACCTAAGCCGCCGCATCACGCTTAAACAAAGATATGAAAGAAACCAAGATCCATAATGCAAGAAGTCTCAAGAGTTCATACAACCGTGAGATAACAATGCTTCATTAGAACTTCACAACCAGGAGCTCTGCTCAACCATCGATGGATACAAAAATGGCGTAAATGCCTACATATACTTGAATCGACTTCCGAAGTACCGGCGATCATATCATGAATTCATGCTTGACATTGAGGAGCTTCTCTGTTAGGCTACGCATGCATACATTGGACAGACTGCTCGTGTAGTCATTTGTCAGACGCAATCTATGTCAGGAGGGACTGATAGTCTGTCTCTGTTCATGCTCCTTTCTATCCTTCTATTTAGGGAAGGAGATGATGTATCACCCACTCTCATTTGCATTAACTGATTCATTTGGACCTGAGAGGCTCTAGTCAAACATTCATTTGGGAGATGTGGTAGCCTACCTTTGGCTGTTTGCTGCTTTGATGGATTTTTGCAGGGGGGACTCGGCTGGCCATTGTGGACGGAGCTGACAAGGCTGGGGTGATGGGCATGACAGACAGGATACATGGTATGTGTGGGCTCTTAGGAGCTAAAGGCGAAGATGCAATGTGGCACAAGAAGGTGACGCGAGGACAGCAGAGGATATCCGGTGACCGAACAAGGTGGGGGGAAATAAGATGAGGTGGAGGTGGCTAAGAGTGCAAGATAATGAAATGGAGGACACGCGTCACCTGGGGTCCCAGAGGCGCACGACAAACAACATAAACGCCTCCCGTGTCCTTCTCGATGACTGTGCCTAAACTGGGTAACTGACTGGCGCCATCGAAATTTGGGGTTCTGAGTTTCAGCAAGCAGAAATAAGGTGCCGGGCTTCCAAACTGATAACTGACATGCATGAGTTCCACCTTATGAGCTAGCTCTAAATGCCAGGAACACGATCCATATGACCTGTCTTCGTGTGATTGTAGCCAAACCCTCCATCGGAGTTTTGGCTTCCACGATGACACAATGTTTGTGTCCACTCGGACTCACATTTTCGACGCCGATTCGTATAGCTCTTGATTCGAAATTCCGGTCCAAGTGACCATCATCATATGCCTTTGACCATACTTTCCATTGGGGTTTTGCGGTTCGCATTTTTTGAAGTGCGTGAATCACTCGATCCCAAGTTCCCCGATATCCCGATGGCTTCGATCTCCCACCACGCCAAATTCCTTTCCCGTGATGGACGGTCTAGATATCTTTTGTTGCTTCTCATGTCCATGATTAGGCTCTCGGCTATTTTGACTCGGGCCCCAAATGATTTTTCCTGCGGTGTCACAAGAGCACTTATCGCTAATCCCCGCACTGCACCTTTGTCTCCTGACACCACAATTGTTGCTAATAGTGCATCTATAAGTTGTGCCCAATGAGGTGATGTCCAAGAAGTCCATTTATGTTTGAATGTATCTATGCAAATAACCGCAGTACTTGAGCACCATATGACGCTCAAAATCTTTGATACCTAATTTGGCGCGTAGGGTATGGAAAATATTGGTGAAGTCCGTATCGCCCGGTTCTTTCTTTGATGCGTGGTGGTGCACTGCGTACCGGTCCTCATAGCTTCAAGAAATAATATTGTACTTTGGCTGTAACTTAGGAGAGAGAAAATTTATAGTGTTTAACTACAAAAAGTGTAAATGTGAGAAAATGACCATTCGTCTATCACACGCATCACTGAATGTTCTCTACCTGTCATCTTCATTCAAATAACGTCGAAATCAGCCTCAAATGCCACAACAATATAACAATCACAAGCCAACTCGTGAAAAATCCAAAGACAAGGTTCATGTGAAAATCAAAGAAATAAAATTATCCGTCGAAATTGAGTCAGCTGTAAGGAAAATGAATGGATCATTGGCGCTGAACTAATTCACATACACCGAAAGCATTAAGCCACATGATAAAAAATTCACGAGTCCGTGGTTTTTGGTCAAAGATAGATATTTTAATAATTACAACCCCAATCCCCAAATTAACTAAATTATTAAAGGATAAGTCGAGTGCTATTTATCGTTGACAAGTCTCATCAAGCGATTGCACCTGGAGCTGCCTTCATGCTTTATGTTTCAAGTTTGTGATTTCAAAAACCCCAAAATCCTATGTTTTAATCGTGCTTAATCACAAAGCTAAAAGTGCTTTAATTGTTAATCAATCCCATCATTACTATGGATTCTGATTTCTTATTGGCATTATTATCGAAGTCCGGACACTTAAATCCATGAAGGTTAAATATTAATTGTTAATCGTGATTACTGGAGAGATTAAAACAAATGATTATCGCCTAATTAATCCCATTGCGATTTCGCGATTCGGGATTCTTTGCATTTCATAACTCTTGAGGACATGATACCAGAAACCCGAAGGCCCGAAAGAGAGAGCAATGTAAAAGCCAAAATCTATTTAAGTAATTTGGTCATCGGGAATTTTGCAGACGTGAATATTTTAATAACCAATACTTTGTTTCCCCGAATCCCGAAAACCCAAAATCAGGACTCCAACCATATGCAAAACGACTTTAGAAAAAACATAATTTTCTCAGCCATGGAGAGGGTGTTTTCCGCTGCTCAATAGTCGATCGACATCTACAAATCCTAAGATATCCAAGAGGTGTTCATCCTCATTTTGAGCTTGGTAAGGTACCAAAAGTTCTCGCAAGAAGATGAAGTTCGTTTTCGAATATGGCATTTACTGTGTTGACTCATCATTTTCAAATGAGGACTTCAGCAACCTGGAGTAATTTTCATTTTGAGAAACGGTTGGAGGATTTTGTGCCTAACACATCAAATATCATTAGCCTCTCTCAGTTTTCCTAAAAGTGTCACAGATTGGGAGAAACAAATCCATCTCCAAGCCCTAATTTTCAGATTTCATATTTTCCTATTTTGACACATGTTTGTTAAATGCAGATTTGGGAAAAGTGAAAAGGGGTTTTAGGGAACTGAGAGAGGTTTTTTCCTTAGAATAAACAGATGCACAAAATCCTCTCTCAGTGTATACACATTTGTCGATATTCGAGAGATACAAAACTGTAATCGCAGCCCTAGTTTTGGGGCGCTTTGGCCCATTTTCTATGGCGAAAAGTTTCAAGAATTGGTTGTAATTGTTGTTATCTTTAGATTAGAGAGGATTTCACCCTCACCACATATATGAGGCATTTGTAGAAGAAGCAAGGGAGAGAGGAGTACACCCTTTGGGCTGTAGCACTTGTTTTCATGTTTAATAAAAGAGCGCAGAGCATTTTCGATCTATATCATAGATTCTTGTGATTTTGTTTGCGAGAATGTCTTATTGCTTCGTTATCGCATCATTTCACTCGCTTTATTTCCATTCGCTCCCAATTTTGTAACATGTATTTGTAATGGAATTCATCCATTTGTTAGATGTTCTGTTGTTGACGTGTTATAGGTTGTTTCTTGTAGAGATATGAAGGTTCATAATTCATCCTTGCTAGATGCTCATTCCAACCATCTCTTTTCTGAATCGATTTATGCCAGAATTCACTCACCGCTAAGTGCTCCCTTGTATATTGATATGTTTTCTCTATTTGCTGCCATAATTTTATAAATACTTCTCTTTGTAATCAACTTCTATCTCGCCTCTGCTCCATGGGTTTCCATTGCCAAACATTCTTATTATTTGCTTGATCATTTGACTCCATGCCCAATGGAATACTTCTCATCCAAACCACCAACCCTAAAACCCTAAAAACTTTATAAGCGCTCCACAGATATGCCCACTGTTAATCTTATTCAATATCCTATTGTGACATATTTTCGAGATCCCTCGGGTTGGAAGGGGCAGCTCCAATCCAAAGGATTCAAGGTTATCTCTTAATTTACTTGCATGCAACCCAAGTCAAGTCCAAGTGACAAAATTTACTCATTTAAAAATGTGCTAAGGCTTGGCTCTATTACGTCCTAGAGTCAACTCTTTGCTACGACATTTTCCTCAAGGCCAAGAAATGAGGATGGAGGAAAGAAGTTATCTTCCCCGGGATACAACAAAAAGTTCAAATATATTTCTTGATGGTGAACAAGGAATAAACATTCAATTGGTTGTGACTATTCACCTGGCTAATTTTGGTTCAAGACTCTTACATGATTCATCACATCGTGACCGGTCTCAAAATGTCGGATTTCTTCGCCGCTCGGATTGCTACAAGGTTTGCTCCTATGGACTTTGCAAATGTTTATGGATTTCCAAACATCGCCTTACATTAAAGTTTGGAAGATGCCCTTCAAATTTGAGAAATGGACGCATAACTCCGCCTTGGACGACAATCCCGCCCAACACTTGTTTGAATTCCACAAGGTCATGGATGATTTAAATATACATCATGAAGATGTCCTCATGAAACTGTTTATGTTTTCGTTGGAAAGAGATGTTGGAATCTGGTATAAATCTTTACCTCATTCCAGTATTTCTTCATTAAAATATTTTCACATACTTTTTCATCAACATTGTAAAAGAATCTATTCAGCTGAAATACTTTTTGAAGATTGTTGTAATATAAAATTCATAAGACAAACAGATCAGACACGTCTTCTTGAAGAGGAGGAAGGAATATCATAAATTTCTCCAGTCGATGAAGATAATCAGTATGAAGAAGAGTTGGCTGATAAAAAAGTAAGATATGATAGCTCTTGTGATCACATTCAAGAAGAAGATATTCAACGCCATGGTCAACATGCAGAAGAGAAAGAAAACAATAGTTGCTTGATCCAGAAATTGCATAGACTACCTCCTCCTTCAACAGAAGAAGAGATAGATCTGCTCATGAACAATCACGTTGCAACCCCTGCTTACACAGATCTGCAACATTCAGACAGTCCTGAACATGTGAGTGAAACTTCTTCTATTACTGAAAATGAAAATCTAAGTTTAAATCATGTCAGCCATGGAACTTTAGAGGAAGTTAGTAAACCAATTTATGATGATGATTTTCGGCCAGAGGATCATCTTGTAGACACTGTTTTGTTTCATGAAGAAGGTAGGGCTGTCATGTTTAATAACCTTGAAGAATGTTTGTTGTTCGAAGATGCTTTAGACTGTGATTTGGAGGAGTGTGGATTTGAGATAGATAGCTTCACAGTTGATATTCCTAGCATTTGTCTGACTAATGACACTCCTGAGTTATCTGTTGAACCCGTGTATGATGAATATCCGAAAGAACATGAAGAGAATATTTATTTTTCATCACACATGAAAATTTACGATAGTCCTCCTTTGTTTGATGAATGTGATGAAAGTGTTTCTAAAGATGGTGAGCAGCAAGAAACTTCCGTTCAACAGGAAAGAAATCAACAACATCATGAAAGAGATCAGCCTATGTATGACAACTATGAAGAAGATCTCTGGACAACAGATGAAGGACCTAAGGAGGGGTTACTGAAACAATTGATCTCTCCTCCTTGTTTAGAAACCATTGAGCAACAAACCAGTAAGTTTCAATGCGACATTTTTGCACCAGTGGAAGAAAAAATCAGTAGTGGACAAAGTGCGCAAAAACACTTCAGACAGCTTGCCCAACATGAGGAAGTATGGATTACTTGTGAAAGTGGTATATCTCTTCCCTTCTACAATCCAGTAGAAGTTTATATGGAGTCAAAATGGGGGACTGAATTTGTTATTTCCAACTTCTTGAAGTCTGAATTTCAAAACCATAAGTCCCTACTCCTAGGGCATGTTTTGAAATTTGCAGTTGCTCCTGTCTTCCTTTTGCTCAAAGATGGAAGTATAATTAAGTTTGTTAGTCAAATACTCACTTGGTTGTTTTGGAAGTTTTCCTATAGTTTAAAAAAAAAAAAATAGTGATATCAATTAGAGTAGGTGGTGTATATAAATAAGCTTGACTTTGAGCATTAGAGTACAATAGTGGTTTTAAGTACATTTCCAGTTCAGTTTGGCATCCCGTATGATTTTGATTTAAGACATTATGACTCCATAACCCAATGAATGCATAAGTGGTTTTTTGTTTCGGAAAGGTGCACGTAAAGCGACAGAGTTCAGAGTTTGACAAGGATGATTTCAGGTCGCCCAATGGATGAAGGCACGTGGTCTACTGTTCTTAGCACTTTGCAGAAAAGCACCATCCCTAGATGGAGCCTCTGTTGTAACAATATTAAAATTTTGGCTTTTGGTAACTTAGGAGAGAAACAAATTATAGTGTTTAATTACCGAAAGTGTAGATATGAGAAAACGACCATCTGACTATCACACACATTATTGAATGTTATCTACCTGTCATCTTCAGTCAAATAATGCCGAAATCAACCCCAAATGCCGCAATAGTTTAACAGTCACAAGCCAACTCACGAAAAATCCAAAGACATAGTTCATGTGAACATCAAAGAAATGTACCATATGTTCGAGCGTTGATCTAAAAATTGAAGAAGACTTGAAAAACTTGAATAAATATTGCAAGTGAAATGTTATGTGTTTAATGCAATCGGATCAATTTGCAACACATAGTTAAGGATTACTTATGTAGAAATACACATAGACAGCAGCATAAAACATTGAATATCAGACATAAACACAACAACTTGATAAAGGAGTTCACCCCACTCCGGGCTACATCTCCTGGTCCAGCTTCCAATGGATCATTATTATTAAATTGCTCAAAGTGCTCAAAAACATGCCTTACAATGC
>SNQJ01S0154130.1:0-22647 GCA_010110895.2 Picea sitchensis
ACACATACCATGATACCTCGGACCAATTACCTCATGGAGCAAGAGTCCTCTCTGATGCAAGCCCAAGCCGGTAGTGATGGAAGCTGGTACTGCTGACAGGAAAAAGCTGGCTGAGAAGAAGAAAGATGGGCCCTCCAGGGCCATGCTCAAGTCGCTCCTGTTCTCGGTACTCCATGTCTAGGACCATGTGGGCCTCGAGACATGATCTCCTAGTTATCCCTAGATATCGGGGATAACACATCTGATGATGCATCTCTTCATGGCACATGGAGTTGACCCCCTAGTTGGAGAGGCAGTCAACAAAACCTATCATTGAATTCCCTAACGCCTTCGTCTGTTTGTTTGCAAGCTTCAAGAAATTGAGAGTAAAGGGAATCCCTTCTTTCCTTTTCACACCAACTGTTCTTAAAAGTTTTTTCAAGATCTTCAGGGGTTTTGATGCTCCCTTTCGGGAGACTGTTAATCCAGTCTCTGGCACTTCCGGTGAGTGAGCTCGCAAAGAGCCTTGTAAAGACATCAGGGTGTTCCTGTCCGGATAGGTGAAACTAAAACACTTCACAGAAATTGGTCCAATAAGAGTTACCACATGATCACTTTTTTCCTAAAAACCTTGGTATCCAGGAGTCAACCTTATTTGGTAGGTCATGTAACCCCCCTTGAGTGTTGGCTAAGTCTAAAGAGCCAAAGATTTCTTTGTGAGACCATTTGGGAGAACCGATGGAGGTAACAGGATTTGCGAGGTAGTAGAGACCACAGTAGTAGAAGGAGGTATGTACTGACACCCACTACGGGTCGTCATTTGTGTAGTCGCCAGATAATTTTCTTGAAATTATCAAAAGAGATAAGGAAATCACCCTTAGTGGAGTCACTAGGTAAGCTTGTAAGATAAAGGCTCTTGAGGAAAGACTTACCGAAAAGTGTCGTCTTTTGAGGAGAATTGACTCAGTGTTCCACGACAATGGCACCAAAATATTATCGCATAGTTTGTAGTTATGGTAAAATATGGATGGAAGAAAGGAAAACTGGCGAAACTGAGACTATCCCACCACTGTCACCTCAATGGGATATCTCTTTCTGTTTAGGGTGGTAGGCCCAGGGGAGACATCCCCGGTGACCTGGGCTTTTGAGAAGGCAATGGCTTAAAAGGATAAATGATAATTTTCCCCTCACAAATCACCACCGATCAAAAAGTCCCGACTAATCAGCCAATAAAGATAAGTAATAACCAAAAAGTGTACCTGCCCGAGACAAAGCAACAAGGAAACTATACATGTGCAAGATCACTTGCTGGTTAGTACTTCATATAATCAAGGAATTCTGGTATAAAGCAATCAATAAACAATATTGATGAAGCAAGTCAACAATATACAATAGCAATGATTATAATATAGATCACTTCACAATAAATTCTAATGAGCAATGGCAATCAATGTAACAATGTCAATACTAGAAGCAACGCCTTAGCCAATCTTTCAATTACTTTAAAGACACAATAAATGCTACATGGATATGTTTATAGCACAAATAGATGACGGCAACAATAGGGTTAGTAATTATTAGTCTAAGCTAGGGTTAGAAGCATTAGTAGTTGTTCAAAGTATTTGGATGTGTATATGATCAAGGTACTCAACACAAGAAGTATTAGATCAATGCGTTATTAGGGCAAATGTAGTCAAAATCACTACAAAAGTTGAAGGGTCGTGATGATAGTGATAGGGCTAAAGACAAGAGGATGTTGAAGTGTTTCTAAAGGAAGGCCTCAACAATCAAACCCTAGGGGAGAAATGTTCACTAAGGTGTAGAAACCCTAGGCCTTAGTGCTTTCTCCTCCTTCTTTAGCTCATTAACAAGATAAAAACAACTAGCTTGAGTAATAAATTCTATGGCTAAGGACAAGAGATTTTAATGATGAAGTGTTGCTAAAGCAGGGCTTCATCAATCAAACCCTAGGGGAAAACGGCTCACTAAGGTGTAGAAACCTTAGGCCTTAGTGCGTTTTCCTCCGCCCTTGGCTCAATAACAAGAATAAAACGGCTAGGCTAGAAGAGTAGAAGTAGAGTGTTGCTATGGAAAGGCTCTATCTAACTTCAACAAATCAAAATGGCTCTTAGCTTAACTTAGTAGGGACATGAAACAAGGACACCAACATGTGCTTGTCCCCTAGGTTTTAATCCAGCAAATTATAATAACAAAATGAAAGTAAGCAATACCATAACCATTCAATAAAGAAGTGTTTGGAGAAATTCACTTACAATTCACCAAGCATTCATATAGCCAAACCCTAGTTGTAAACCTTCCACCAAAAAAATACCAAAATAGCCAAGAAAGAGACTCCTTCAACAACTATGCATCAATTTTCAGCCAAAAACCCTAAAGGAGGGCGCAAATTTCAGACCTCACTAAGTGTGAGTGAAAGATGATGTTTAAAATGAGAGTTTTAGCTCTCTACTTATACAATACCAAGTGACCTTAATAAAATTTAGGTCACCAAAAGGCCGACAAGGCCAAAATACCAAATAATATTGTTTATACATTAAATGTTATAAATTAAACCTTAATCAAGCAAAAGTAGGAAGTCATGCCCTTTCTAGGGTGACGTTAGCCCCTTTTAGGACAGTATTGGCCTCCTGGGGCAAAACGTTAGCCCTCCTTGGGATTCTCCAAGCTGCCACACGTGCCACACTACCATAACTGCCTCCCCAAAACGTCCACAATGTTGGATGACATCATGGGCATCCTGGGTGACGTCATGGGCCTTCCAAGGCCAACGTTCCAATGGAGAGGGCGCAACCCCCCTAAGTAAGGCTCTGTCAGGGTGCCTTTGTGGAACGTCCTCCTCTTCTCTGGTGCAAACCCCTAAGTCCTGTCTCTGCCCCCTGCTAGGGTCTCAGCATCCATCTGGTGGGCTCTTTAGCCCCATGGAGGTCCGAACTAATCATCTCCCCATGTGTACCTGTCCAATATGGTACCTGTTCGTCAAGTATGATCCTGCACATCAACAAATACACCCTCCATGGGCTCATAAGTCACAGGGATCATAGCAATGTCAATCACATGCAATCATCAATTTTATTAAACATGTTCATAAAATCCTTTTTACCCAGTTAAGTGCCCAAACACATTATATAAATCTGCAAGGCATGTTTGGAGGAAGTGATAGCGCGTCCTATTGGGCTAGTGTCCACTGGAAATGGGATGTTTTCAGAAGAGATCAAATCCAAGTCATGTCAATGGATGAGGTGGGTAAGGGATGTCCTGACAAGGGGTGTAGTGATAGCAGGGAAATGCAAGGCTTACCTGTGGGTGCCTTTGTAGAAGGCGAGTTGAACCTGCCCTTGATGCAAATGTTTCCAAGCCCATTCATGTCTTTTATTCTTTATTCTTTATTGCTTTTTCTTTCAAGAAGCTACTCAGGGGACACTGGCTTGGCGTGGTGACCAGTGGTGGCAATGTTACCCACAAGCACTTTCACGGAAATGAGAAGGTTGTCTCGTGATGAGACCCCCTTTCGCTTGGCTATGCCACAAAGAGCCACTACCCTAGCGTGGTAACCAACTGCTAGTAGTGTCATACCGCTAGATGCCCATGGACCTAATAGGTCGACTCGTGATGAGACCCCCTATCCTCTGACTAGGTCTTGTTTTATTATTTTTATGAGTCCCTCTTGTTTCTTGTTGAGAAGCTTTTTACTGCTTTCTCAAGGATCCCTGGGCGAAGCATCTTGAACTTTTATTTTAGGATTTTATCTTTTTCCAACTTATTTTACCTTCTGGGCCTTTAGCCCCTTCTTCCCACAAGACAAGGTGCAACCCTTAAATGATTGGCCAACCTAATGCTCAGACCAATGTAATGGGATGGATGAGCGGGAAGTACGATGTAAAGTGGTAAGTATGGTGGGAATGGATGATGACTCTTCAGAAATCCCCCCAGTGGCAACTCAAAACCTATGGGCCCAAGCTTACTAGGGCATCCTGTCATTCCCCCCAGACATGATCAAGTGGATAAGTATAAGATCCAAGCACTCGTTAGAAACAAAAAGAACTAGATGCACATATTCAAAGGTTTTGAGGATCGGAGTGACACATACCATGATACCCGGACTCATTACCTCATGGAGCAAGATCCATCTCTGCTACAGGACCACGCCGAGGTGATGGATGTTGCTGCTGCTGGCAAAGTGGAGGTGCTGAAAGGAAGAAAAGATGGGCCCTCCCGGGCCATGCTCAAGTCGATCTGGCTCTCGGTACTCCATGTCTAGGACCTGTGGGCCTCGAGACATAATCTCCTTAGTTATCCCTAAAAGTGGGGATAACAAGACCCATTCCACCTGGAGTGCCACCAGATAGGGGGTTTGAGCATATTATAGAGCTGGAAGAGAGGGCGAAACCAGTCATCACCACTCCCTACAAACACCCAAAGAACTACAAGGACGAGATAGAGAAGGCCATCAAAGAACTGTTAGACATGGGTCACATTAGACCAAGTTCCAGTCCTTTTGCATCTTCAGTGGTACTAGTCAAGAAGAAGGATGGAACCATGCGCATGTGCATTGATTTCAGGGCATTAAACAAGAAGACTATTAAGAACATGTATCCTATTATGAGGATTGATGAGCTATTGGATGAGCTCCATGGGGTTGTTTATCTAGAAGGCTATCAGTTTATGCTATGACCGATATTTCAGTTGAATGGAAGGCCCACCTCCTGTGGAATAATCAAAAAACCAGTTCACTTGTCAGTTGATGGATGGGAAGATACAGGATGACAACTTCATAATCATAGATGACGTCATCTACTACAAGGGCCGAATTTTCTTGGTTCCTGAGTCAGCCTTTAAGGCCAAGGTATTACAAGCATGTCATGATTCACCAGTGGCAGGGCACCAAGGAATTGTCAAAACATACAGGCAAGTAAGGGAAAGGTTTTCATGGAAAGGGCTCAAAGAAGATGTAATGAGCCACATCAAAGAGTGCACTACTTGCCAGGAAAACAAGGATGAGCATACCTATCCAGCAGGACTCTTACAACCTTTACCCATTCCAGAGCACAAATGGGAAAGCATCTCTATGGAATTCATCACAGGATTGCCACGGGTACAAGGGAAAGATTGTATTTTTGTGGTGGTGGATAGGTTAACTAAATTTGCACACTTTTTCTCCATTGCCACAGACTTCAGTGCAACACAATTTGTAAATTTATTCTTCAAGGAGATCTTCAGACTACATGGTTTACCCAAGACCATTGTTAGTGATAGGGATAGCCGATTTATGAGCACCTTTTGGCAGGAGCTATTCAGATTGGTTGGTACGGCCTTGACCCCTAGCACTAGTTACCACCCTCAGACAGATGGGTAGACCGAAATAATCAACAAGTGGGTGGAAGGCTACCTCGAAAATTATGTAGCAGGGCAGCAGAAGGCATGGGCTAGGTGGCTACACCTGGTGGAATATTGTTACAACACCACTTATCACATGTCCATTGGTATGACTCCATTCAAGGCCTTGTACAGTTATGACCCTCTCTCCTTTATAGAGATTGCCTTTGGTGATAGCAGAACTCCTATGGTACAGGATGGGCTGCAGCAGAGTCAGGACATACTCAAGGAATTAAAAGATCATCTACAAAGGGCACAAAATCAACAAAAGGTCCAGGCAAACAAACATAGGGTAGAGCGCACTTTTGAGGTTGGTGACTTGGTCTACTTAAGGCTCCAACCATATAGACATGCTTCTATCAAAAGAAGTGGACCAGAAAATCTCCAACCCCGATTCTTTGGACCCTACAGGATCAGCAAGAAGGCAAAGGTTGCGGCTTATGAACTTGAGCTTCCACAGGGCATCAAGATACACAATGTCTTCCATGTGTCATGCTTGAAGAGGGCCATTGGCCAACACATCACCCCACTTGAGGTACTGCCACCCTTAGATGAAGAGGGGCAATTGATACTAATGTCGAAGAAAATACTGGAGGTTTGGGAGAAGAAACTCAGGAGGAGCATCAAGGAATACTTAGTCAAATGGAAGGACTTGCCTATTGAGGATGCTACGTGGGAGAGTGAACAGGTGATACAGGAGATAGGCTCAGAATTGCTTGTGGACAAGCAATTTCTAGCAAGGGAGACTATAATGTTCCCCACCTCTTGATGAAGAGGTTTGGAGAGACTTAGTAGTCTAGTCATCCCCACTAGACTATAGTCACATGCAGCATGGGGAAAAGTCATCTAAACTCAATGTTATAATTTGAAATTGATTTGAAAAGGTAAAAAGTAACTCACTGAAGGATTAGAACGCTTGAGGTTGAGTTAGGAGTTGAACCTAAGGGTTAACTTAACTTAACGCAACTCATATCCCTGCTAGAGGATCTATCTGATGCTATTCCAGATCTGCAGTCTTATTGTATCAAGTTTTCTCATATTATCTAAATAAAGGTCAGATCTGTGTTGTTTGGTTCTGTTATCGCACAGTTTGTAGGAAGGGTTTAGGTAGCTTGAGTCAAGGCTTAAAACCGGCGTAACAAGAGCTTCCCCACCCACTGTCACCTCGATGGGGAGCTCTTTCTATTTAGGATGGCTAGTCCAAGGGAGACGTCCCTAGCTAATCTAGTTAATGAAAGGGCTAAAGGGGTAATGGCTCAGGATAAGAGTGTCCTTTCACAGAGTACTGCCAATAATGAGATAGTCAAAAGAGATCTTCCACTAGATGGCACCTGTTTGCGAGACAAGACAAATAAACTAGAATATGTGTTGCAGTGGGTTAGTACTTCAAAGCATTAATGACTATCTTCAAATATACACATGAGCAATGATCAAATGCAATTATTGACGAAGTCAATGATTGCTAAATAAAGACAAATGACTTTATCACTTCTTCAATAAATGCATGAGAGATAAGAGCATTCAATGTGCAAAATCAGATCTTTATTATACCACAATGCTACAAATATCAAATCTGCTCAACATATATATTGTTGCTGCGTCACTATGCAGAAATGAGGGTGACGTCAGCCCTATTATAGGTCAAAATTGAAAGACAAAGACCTATTATAGGTCAAAATTGAAAGACAATGAGAACGCTTTCAAATAAGCTTGTGAATGCAATTAATGACTCAAAGTATATCAAAAGAGGTGAGAAACAACGCTGTTTAAAGCCAAACAAGAGATCAAAGCAATGTGACGCCACCTTATATAAATTATGTTGCGTGCTTCTAGGGTTAGCTAAATAAGAAGTGGATGTTTTAGTTAATTCAACCAATGAAAAGTTAAGAAACCCTATATGATAAGATGACTAAGCCGCACTTTTCATCCAAAACACAAGTTTAAAAATCAGCAAGACGTCAATCTCATTACACCAAGTCTAGGGTTAGACGCTTAGGTTAGTAGGGTTTCCAACAAAGAGTTTTAGAAAGAGATTTAACCACAAACAAGTTCAAGATTATCTTATAGACTAGTGCCTCCTTAATAATGGAGTCAATTTGAAGTGGAAACCAATGGCTTTGAGACATTCAAACCTAAGGACAAGAGGACTTAGTCTGATGGCAGGTTAAGCATGACAGGCCACTTTTAGAACCAAAACCCTAAGAAGGAAAGAGTTAAATAGGTGTAGCTAAAGCTAGGCCTAAGGCTTCAATCCTCTCCTTAAGACATTCTCTGGCAAACGGCTAGCTTAAAAGTACAAACCTATGGTTGAAAAGTGTTTTGCTGGATACAAGGCTTTTCAAAAACCCTAGAAGTAAACCCTCTAGGTGTAAACTAAATTAGGCCTATGACTCTCTTCTTCAATTTGTGCTCAAACTAAACTCAAGAAAAGAGATGGTTAGTGTAGCTATGGCTAGCTAAACCTTCTCTCATCAAATGGCTATAAGCTTCTACCATTAGACATGAAGCACAACCTACTCTGTGTGTTGGTTCCCCAGGGTTTCAAGATTAAGGAAGAATGACAATGTATGGAAGATATTTAATCCAATAAACTATTCATTCAAGAAGTTTCGAAGAGAAAACACTTACAAATTCACTTAAGAAACATTAATCACACCCTAGTTGTAAACCTCCAAATGATAGATAGCACCACATACAAAGAATAATCCCTCCAAGAAGGCGTTTCACTCCAAAAGACCAAAAAATATCAAGACAAGAGCTAGAAAGATATCTCCAAGAGAGCAAGTTATGTTATCATAAAATGAAGAGGCAACGCCCCTCTATTTATATGCCAAGGATCTCAAGGACTCAATTTACAAAAATAGGGTCAACAAAACAAAATTGGCCATAATGACATTACATTATTCAATCATTTGTCACCACATCCCTAAATGCCAAAATAAGCAGTAAAATGAAGACCGCCCCCTTTTAGGGGAGACGCTGGCCCTTTAGGGCAAAATCATCATCCAGTTAGTTTATCGCTAATCTCCCCTTTGGGGCCCCTACAACCCCGCTATGTACCCGTAAGGCCCACAAGACACTCAAGCATTCACTTCCTAAAATGTTCATTAGTCCTGGGTGGCGCCCCATCCATCAAGGTCCACGTTCCATCTACAAGGGGTTGATCCCATAGGTTGTGGTTCCCTTCAAACGGCCCCCATGAGGGCGCCCTTCTTCTTCTCCGTGCAAGCTCTCGTCACACAACCTCGTCTCCGCTCTCCGCCCATCCCAAATGGGTCTATCCATGGGCTCTAAAATTTAAGTGGAGGTCTCAACGACCATCTCCCCATGTGCACCAACTTCCCAAATCATTCACTGGTATGGTCCTGCACATCAAAAATTATGCCTTCCATGGGCTCATCAGCCCTAGGCATCATAGCAATGTAAATAACATCTCATCATCATTGTACCATCAAACATATGCATGAAACTCCTAACAAATCTCTAAGAGCCCAAAGACATTACACGTAATATCCACTATACAAAGCTAAGGGAAACCAAAAGGGCAAACCATTGGGATAATACCCACAAGAAATGGAAAGTTTCCCCTCAAAGGGTCATTCAAACCATGGTAATGAGATGATGTGGTTTTTAGGGATGTTCAGTCATAAATGCACTAAGTATCGGTGTCGCCTCAGGTGGTGCCTTTGTGGGAGGCGATTTGTACCTGTCATTGATGCATTTTTCCAAGCCCTTTGCCTTTATCTTCTCTTTATTGCTTTTTACTACAAGTCTTTGGATTTAAGAGGGCAATCACTTCTGGCTTGGTGGCCGAGTCACAAATAAGCATTCCACTCAGTATCTTCAAGCAGAATGAGAAGGTTGGTCACATGAGACCCCTTTCTTTCGGCCATGCAACCAAAGGTCACCGGGCCTCGGTTTGCGGACTAGATACGGTAATGCTTCATAATCGCTAAATGCCTTATGAACATAATAATTGTTTGTGATGAGACCTCCCATCCCTCTTGTTAGGTCTTGTATTTATTTATTTATCATTCTCTTAGGGTCCCTTAGTTTCTTATCGTAGAGGTTTTTATTGCCTTCTGGGATCCCCTCGGCTAAGATTCCAAGTTTTCATTTCTATGGCTTTTATCTTTACCAAATGCTTTTACCCTCGGCCTTTAGCCCTTCTTCCACAAGACAAGATGTACTCGAATGGTCTTTCTAATGGCCATTAGGAATGGGATGGATGAGCTGGGTTTTAAGATGTGCGACATGGTGGAGCGTATCGATGGCTTTTCCAAGAAACTCCCCTTTGGTGGTTAACCAAAACTCATGAATACCAACTTGTTAAGCTACCCCATCAATTACCCCAACAAGTGGTCGGCGGGATTAGTGTAAGATCCAAGGCCATCCTAAATGAAAGGAATCTAATGCATACATAAGAAGGTTATAACGGATTAAATATGACATACCATGATACCTCTAATTACCTTACCTCAGCATGGATAAGAGTCTTTTTCTCGGCGTGTGCTCTGTGCCGCAGAGTGATGGAGGTCGGTACTACCGACAGGATAAGTCTGGCTCGGAAGAGCGAAACATACGCTCAAGGGCCATGCAAGCTCAAGTCAATCCGCCTGCATCTTTATTACAATCGATCATGTGGGCCTCGAGACATGATCTCCAAGTTAATCCCTAGATATCGGGATAACAAAATTCCATATCCGTGTTTCTTGTTATCTCTCCGTATTTATTAAGGTTGCATCTTCCGATCTATGTTCACATTATTGGTAACTAAATCTACAAACCCTAAACGCAACTCCAAGAGAAAACCCGCAAATAAACAAACACACAACATAAAAAAAAAAAAAAAAAAAAAAAAAAAAAAAAAAAAATTGGCTTGGGAACATTACACTAGACTCAATACATTGATTAACCTCAATGATTCCAAGACATTTTCAAGACACTATTAACTCATAATAACCAATGTGAATAAAGATCCAATAAATTTTCGCGTTGGAAGAAACCATACACATATATAAAGGAAAGATTGAAAGCCTTCCTCTTAGCCCATTGCCAATTTTTTTAGTATAAGTTAGAACTGCCTCCGCACCTCTTTGCTAAGACATTGGGCCCACACAAACTGCAACAACTAAGCGCATCACCGTGTCAAATGCATTTTCTCTGAATAAGGTTTCTTGATGTTGGTTCTTGTTTAGCAACATTAATGTTTTCTGATGTAGTAGCACTATCAAACCTTCCTTGAACAACTTTGTTCTTCTTCATTTGGACATTTAGGGAAGAATAAGATGATGTCATGGCTTAGATGAAGTGGTGAAGGTTTTAAGTTGAACAAGGATAGGGATGGTATGGGCATGACAAATGATGGCTTGGTCCTAGAAGGTAAAGGTGATGGTACCACTCTCCCCCAAACTAAAGTAAGTTTCCTTGAAAAAAAAAATAACAAATGGTAAGGAAGTAGGATAGAAAAGAAAAGAGGCTTAAGTGATTTTCCAAATACAAATATAAATTATTCAATGAATCTGATAAACAAAGAGAAAAAAGAAGCATACCTGCACTTACCTAAGAATTTTGTGAACTTTGCAGCAAGTATTATGATTTTCTATAGCAGGTTCTTCGCAAGTTCCCATGGAAAAGAGCAACATATTTGAGAATCTGTACCAAGGACTACCAACAGAATCTCCTCCTGGTTTTGACATATCTTCATGAAGCTATGAGGAAAGACCATTTATGCAATAGCTTACTCTGCTACAGGCTCTCGTGGGGCGGTAATCTCTACCTCTTGGAGAATTCCTTCAACCGATTTCTTTACTGTTGGTTCCTGTGTAGCAACAGTAGAGCTGTGCATACGCTTCTGTGTGGCAACCTCGGGTTGGTAGGGTGTTGGTTCCTTGTGTGACAACAACCTATTTATTTAGAAATCTCGGTTGGTTCTTGTGTGACAACCATTAAAGGATGGTAGGTGTTGGTTCTTGTGTGACAACACCTATTTCTTCTTTTATGAGCCTGCAGCCGG
The DNA here is from genome assembly GCA_010110895.2 of Picea sitchensis. Lineage (NCBI taxonomy): Eukaryota > Viridiplantae > Streptophyta > Pinopsida > Pinales > Pinaceae > Picea > Picea sitchensis. The sequence continues at coordinate 11,390 of SNQJ01S0154130.1, forward strand.
TTCTTATGACAAACTAATGGGGGATTATTGGCAATATTCTGTAGCAGCATCTCAATGTCGCCCTTCGAACTTTGCCATTTTGTTGCTCGTAGGCAAGGGTGAATCAGAAGTACTATTAAAGGATGAAACAAACCTGCAATGTTCATAGTACATGGTTAAACTTTGAGAATGAAGGAAAGGTGTGCTAGACTGCATTGAAGCAAATGGTGAAAATAGCAAAAACCATTTATTGGATTATAGGCAACAAAGCCATTTATTCAACAACTATTGAAATTGGAAAGGTAGCTTGACATTGTAAGTGATCCAAATTAATTTATTGGGTGGGTTAGGAGTGGGTGGTAGGAAGGAAGTTATGGAGGTCTTTTTGATGAAGGAAGTGGGTTGAAGTCGTGATGTGATAGTAGTGGTCATATGAATGATATTCCGAGGAAATTTTTGGCTTTCAAATCTAACCACATAGGCAAATAAAACTTTATTAAATTCAACAGGTAATTAGCTTTGAGTTGGGAAGAAAATGCATGGGCATACCATGGTGTTGGTGAAAGAGCATGATGAACATTAGGTCTTTGTAGCAGTAGTATTGTTGTTGTAGCAATGGGACTTGACTTCTATATCACCGATCTTCAGTTTGGAAATCAATTCTTCAATTGTCTTGTTCTTCATCCATCTAAAAAGTCTTGATGTTGGTGTTGGTTGACAACTGGAACAAACTTAGACATAGCTCGTTCAAGAACTCAACATTACAAGATAGCGCACTTGTTTTCATGTCTTGGTGACATGCCCATTTCATGAAATTTTGTCTTTGAAAATCACTCATTTGTAGATTGACCTCCATGATCCTTCTTTGACTTGCAAAAAAAACTAGCATTTTGTTTGCAACACAAGGTGAGATTATGGATCTAAAATAGATATGATGATCTTTTCTTCCTCCAATAGACATAAAAATGATTGCAATTAATGCATATAAAACAAATCTCTTAAAGGATTCATTGAAAAATTTCATTGTTACATGTTGAGGAGTGGTGATCAGCCTAGACTACATGACAGTAATTCGATAATAAATTCTTCGTCTGATGTCTGATAAAAGTGATTCCAAAGCTTGCTGTTAAAGTATATCCATAGGCTATCTCCAAAGATAAACACATGTTTTGAAATTGATTTGAAATGATATAAAAAAATGTTAAGAAACATGTTATAAGACATCTCTTGTTCTTTATTTCCAACGTTGACCAACAATCACGGTTTTAGGCATAATTTTTTTGTTTGATGATAGATTGACTTGATTCCAATTGGAGATAAAAGTAGATTTATGTAGGTATCCCCAATAGAAACATGTTTTGCAAACTTGAAGAATTGATGGGTCAAATACACCAATGAACATCCTCCTAGGAAACAGAGTTGTATCAGTGTAGGATAGGGACTTAGTAATTAGGGAATAACTTTCTCATACGATATCATAATGAGATGATTGGGTTGTAAACTAGATTCGTAGGAGGATACACCCTAGAAACATGTTTAAAAGATCTATCCATTTAGTTACCAAAATTTGATTGTCCAAACTCCGTTCTTGGTGAGATTAGTGATCCCAGATGCCACAAGAGTCCGATCAGCAAGCTATTTCTTCCAAGTGATGATCTAGGTTTGTGTGAATTTTGGTAGGTGTATAATTTTCAGCCGTAATGCACCCATATGCCAAAATTGCAAATTTCCACCCTAAGTTGTGCGGATATGACCCTCGCAAGATCCTATGGTTAATGCAAAAAATACCTAAAGCAAGCAATAAAATCAAATATCTAATTCAAACGTGGTATAATGATCGGTGTTGCAAACATCGGCATCGGCAAATATCGCCGAGGGTCTGAAACGAAAATATCGACAACATCTGGGAAAATATCGAAAAATGTCGAAAAATGTCGTAGCGAATGAAAAACAATGCTGCAAGAATGAAAATATTTCCAAAATATCACGAATCTCGATATTTTGAAGATAATATCGCCAACATCTAGATATTATCGAGATGTTGGTAACACTGAGTAATGATAATGGGATCTGATATAATCATCATGGGGAATACGAAGTGTCACATTATCTCTAATATTGATATAATGAGATCCTGACATAACCACCATGGGAGCCACAAAGTGTCTCATTATTCATTGAACAACTTCCACATTCTGCTCATGGCATTATGAGTCATGTATAATGATGGTTTAAATAATTGATCGAGGAACACAAACATCATCAAAATATTTAGTGTGCAGTAGTCAATATGCTAGGATCAAAGGCTCTAGGTGAAGCTATAACGTTGGAATTTTAGTAGGCTGTTTTTTAATGTGATTCTCTTCTCCACCAAAATTTGACCTAGATCATAATTTGCAAGATATAATTAATTTGTTGTAAGCCAAATTTTGAATGTGCATGCCTAGGACATCAAGAATTGTAGTTTCAAAGCTAAGTGAGAAGTCTCTCCGTGCTCAGGTAAATCACACAATCAAAAGCTGCACTCTTAAAGTTTGGTAATGAAACCACGAGGTCATGCATTATAAAATCTAGTTCAAGGTATGATAGTAATGAGATGCTGACATAACCATCGTGGGAATCCTAGAGAATCCACAGAGTGTCTCATCATCTAAATTACAAGATTGATATAATGAGAGCTTTCCACACTTGTCCCAAGAAACTTAAATATTCTTCAATGCAATCCAAATAAAAGTGATGGAAGAATTATGAATTTCAGAATGCATACCTTCTTCAAATAACCTCTCCTTGGATTTTTCTCGAGTGAAATAATTCCCTTCCGCCTCCAAGCCCCCGAAAAGAGATTAGCACCATGGGTGGTGCTATCAGCCAGCCAGGTGGAAGGGTTTAGGTAGCTTGGTTCAAGGCTTCAAACTGGCGTAATGTGAGCTTCCCCACCCACTGCCACCCCGATGGGGAGCTCTTTCTATTTAGGGTGGCTAATCCCAAGGGAGACGCCCCTAGTAATCCTGGGGTATTGAAAAGGAAAAAGATTAAGAGGTTAAGGCTCAAAAGGTCATGGTATCTCCCTTCACAGACATCGCTAAGAAAGATAGTCAGCCATGCATTTCACCGACAAAGTAATCTGCTTGCTAGACAAGGCAACAACAAAGCTAAAAATATGCCACAGTGGTTAGCACTTCAATTGCTAATCACTATCTTTAATATACATGAGCAATAATAAATGTAATTATTGACGGTACCGATTGCAATAAAGGCTATGGCTTATATATTACTTCTTCAATAAATACAAATGATACTTGCATTAAATGTACAAAATCAATCCTTGTATTATCACAACGTGATTAAATGTGTCTATATATATATATATTGGACGTTGTTAAGGCCACCATACTACTATATGACGTCAGCCCCATTCTAGGTTAGTTTTGGTAGGTATGAAGAGGGGCTTGCAAATTAAACCAATGAAAATAATCTACACATCAATGCCAATTGCTAGATGACGAAGCCACAACATTTTATACCAAAATGTGAGATCAAAATAGGCATGACGCCATTAGCTAGTTAGGGTTAGTAAGTCGCTTGGGTTAATTAGTTTCAAATTTTGAAGATGAAGGTTGCTTTTGAATAATGTAAGACTCCTCAACGTTGAGGTATTAGACTAGTGCCTTAGGGTAAATGGAGCAAGAGTGAGGCTAAAGGCTTGGAAGGATCTAAATCTAAGGATGGGAGAGTTAGGTTTAATGGTAGTCGCAATGGCAGTGGCCATGAAGTCAAAACCCTAAGGGAGGAGGCTCATTCCGTGTTACAAGCAAGGCCTCTATGCTCCTCCCTTCCTTAAACTCTTCGGGCAAAATGGCTAGCCTTGAAACACATAAACTAGGGCTGAAAAGTGTTGTAGGGCCAAGGCTCTTCAAACCCCTAAGAGTCAAAACCCTAGGTGTAAAGTCACTTAGGCCTAGGACGCCTTCTTCAATTTATGTTTCAAACTAACTCAAGAAAAGAAGAATTAGTGTAGCAAATGGCTAGCTATATTCTTCTTAATCAAATGGCTAAACAAGTTTTTATCATGGGGGACATGAAGCAATGACCCACTTGTGTGCTCAGTTCTAGGGTTTCAAGGATTAAGCAAATAGCAACAATATAAATCTGACATAAAAGTAAGATATTTAACTCTACAACCATTCAATCAAGAAGTTTTGCATGCAAAATATACTTACAAATCATAGAAGAGTTAATCAAACCCTAGTTGTAAACTCCAATGATAAAACACCATGAACATGCCAAAGATAATCCTCCCCCTCAAGTGTAGCACTCAACCCAAGAGCCAATACTAAGACAAAAGACTAAGAGTGTTTCTCTCACAAGAGAGTAAGTTTTTTTATCTTCAAAATGAGGCTCAACGTCCTCAATTATATCATCCAAAATGACCTTTAATTACAAAAATAGGTCATTAAAACAACCTGACAAGGCTGGACTGCACACATTACATTATTTGTCAGCATTAAATGCTAAAATGTCAAAAATGAGCCTGGAGACGCTGCCCCTCTAAGTGAGAAAGACGCTGGTCCTTTTTGGCAAAAATCAAGATCCAAGAAGTAAAACGCTATCCTCCGCTCCCGTGAACTCACACATCGCACAAATAATCCCAAAGACACCTACATGCCCGTAAAACGCCTAGCCCGCCTGGTGGTGTCCCTGCTTCCATCAAAAGCCATCACCTCGTCTCAGAGGGGTGATCCCCCTAGGGTCTGCCCGCCAAAGCGCCCCGGGTGAGGATGTCCCTTCATGCAAGGGGCTCTCTAACGCTGTCCCCATCAGCCATCCCGCAAAGAACTATCTCGATGGCTCCTTCACCTGGAGGTCAACCAATCATATCCCCATGTGTACCCATTCACTGGTACCCTATCCACTGTGCATATCCCCGGTGATTATCAAAAACTACTTCCATGGGCTCATAAGTCACAGGGACTATAGCAATGTCAATCATATTTCATCATTAAATCTCATTCTAATACATGCATGAAATTCCTAGTATATCATCAAGAGCTCAAAGACATTACATGTATCTACTATACAAAGTCACAAATCCAACAAAATAACTTATTGGCCACACCTACAAGATAAAGGAAAGTTCCTCAAGATTATTTTGCTTACAAGGTTTCAAGGACGTGATATGGTTTTTAGGGATTATTCAAGCCATGTACTCTAAAACCAAATAGTCTTTGACTTGTTTGCATCCGATGATGCATATGGAGGTCAACAGATCCTAAGACAAAAGTCCTAATTCCTTGAGTGTTTCCCCGACAATGGCGCCAAAATTACAAGGTGTAAATATGATTCCCAATTAATTGGTGTCACTCTACACTATCACTTAATTTGTCAACCCAGGATTGGGTTCAATATATATTTGTGAGGCAACCTAAGGCAATATACACAAAAAGAAAAACTTTCACCAAACTATTGGAAAAGACTAACCAAACTAAACCATGCATGTGAATCAAAGCGAAAACACAAAAGATGAAGTCACAGTGCTTACAAACCCCAACCCATTTGGTGGTACCTTTTCGTCCTTATACACAATTGCAAACGTGGACTAAGTCTCATCCACTTAGTGTGTCCTCAGATACACAATGTCTAAGTTCAGCTTCACTATCACCCTAATTGAACTTATTTCATCTAGGCTTACTCTAGGGAAGCCATGATGGGACCCTAGTTACCATGTGAGTTAAAAGATTATGTTTAGGAGTTAATTTTAATTTGTTAAAGGTTAGGGGAATCTAGCCTATATGAGAGTCAACAATGCAAATGCAAACTTTCAATGCAAAAGAAAACCTTTCCCTAAGTCAACAAGACTAGTGCCTAAGGTTGGGTAATGGGGTCAACTAAGTTAAAGGGATTATGCTTTACAAAAAGATTACAATTAAATTACAAAAGAAACTTTACAAGATCTACAATTAGGACTAGATACAAAAGAATGAAGTGAACAATTATCTACAAAGTTAAAGAATCTAAAAATAACTAAGAGATACAAAATGATACAAAGATAAGGCCAAGGCAATACAACAAAGCAATTAACTTGCAACAAACTTAAAAGGAACTTGAATGTGCGGGTAAAGATAGATACTCAAAGGGAAAATACTACACAACACATCAAGCCAACTATCCCAAACAAAGAGTGCCTCCAAAAGATGCGCAACTCAAAGGATGTTTCACCGACATTCACAACAACAAGCCCCAAACAATGAAGATGCCTCCAAAGGATGTGTGCAACTTCAATGGAGGAGACCAATTACATCAAAATACAACTTAAACTCAAAATTAAAAGTTGAAATGAGGCCTCCAAGGGCTTATGCGCAACTTAGTTCACTTAGTCAAACCCACAAAAATGCTTAAAGTAAAACTTGCAAACTTGCATGTAGATGTAAAAGTAAAGTGTTTGCAAAGTAACTTAAGCATAAACCATAAAGATACCCAATGTAGATTGCCCAAGGTTAAGTGGATTAAATTAGGATTGCTTAATTTATTAAGATGAAGTATGAATCCTAGACTAAGTGACAAATCAAGAACTCTCCCGCTTGTACCAAAAGAATTGTTAGGTGTCCAATAAGTGAGGCAAACAAGGCCACACCCCAGATCCACAAGTCAATTTGGGCAACAAAAATAATCTAACAAGGGGGTACACCTAGTGCCGTGAGACCATGCATGATCTAGCACCCCCTTCTTCTTCCTTAGGTTCATTTTTTGTTGGAAAAGTTGAGACAGTTGTTGGTGACCTATTAAGCTAGATTGGCTTTTTAGGCCTTAGAGACTAAAAGTAAATTTAGCTTAAGTGAATTAAGTTGAGTTAGATTAGTTGAAAGTGATTACAATGTATTGCTTGAAAGAAAGTGTGCTTGCAATGTAAAAGGAAAGTGCTTGAAAGATTAAGACTTGAAAAGTAAAGTACTTGAACTTAAAATTGCAAGAAAGTAAAAACTTGAAAATAAATTGCAAGATATACAAAGATTAAAAGGGTAAATTGCAAGACATAAAGAAGTATTTTAAAGATTATTAAGTTGAAAGCAAAGCACTTAAAAGATTATGTCTTGCAATGAAAAAGAAAGAGCAAGATAAGCAAGATAAACTTGTTATGCCTCCATGGGCCTAAGCTAACATTAGGTGATTACTTCTAGATCTAGATTATTTTAAACCATTAGGCACATGAGAAGAAAATACCATATACTAGCCTAGATTTACGACTTTGGGAGTTGGCTTAGCCAAGCTCACTCCAATGTGTAGGCAATTTAAAAAAGAAAAAATGCAGAAATTAATTACAAGAGAGAAGTGCAAGCCCTTAGGGTTGTTTACTATGTAAGAATGAGAAGAGGAGAAGAGGGTATTTGTTACCCAATTTTGGGAGGATGATATTTGACTTGTAGATTCCCCAAATGGGTTATAATCCCTCCCAAATGTCACCAACCTGCAAAAAATCAGCAGGCAAAAGCTTGCTGGAAATGCTGCAGAAGTGACAAAAACTTGTGAAAATTTTTGTTCTAAAAACCAGAAATTTTTTGTGTAAATTTTAGCAATTTGTGAGCATATAAATGACCTATCTAAGCATGTTAGTATACCAAAATATTATGGAAATGAACAACAATTAGAAATAGAAAATTTTAGAGGGTAAATGTGGGTAAAAATGGAGATTTCCAGATATGAAATCTTCTATTAAAACCCTAAGCAACCTTGCCAATCGTCAATGCTAAGCTACAAGAAACAATAATAAGTGAGTAGATCTAGATATTAAATCAAAATACTTTGAAATAACTACCAAGAAACTCATTAGATCTATGATATTACTATCATAAACCTAAACAAACCAAATACTTTGCTCAATATTCCTACCATAGATTTTCAAAGCTAAGCATGAAAAAGAGAAATGCACAAGAACAAGATCACCTCATGAAAAGTATGGCACCAAGAAGACTCCCAACACCATATGTCCTCCAAATATTTCCTTTATTCAATAGCAAGTTTGAGCAAATACTTGTCACAAGCTTAAGAGAAGAACAAGAGCAAGCGAGAGCAAGAGCAAAGAGTGGGAGAAGAGAGATTTTGGCATAGTAACAATACCAAGAATAGATGTCAAATGAGGGAGGGAGGTGTTGAAATAATGTAACTACAAAGTGTATTCTAATTATTATTGTTGTATTATTCATTATATCAATCCCCTATTGCGGATTGATCATGTCAGCTATTATAAAATACCAAATCCCCTTTTGCGGATTGGTCAAAACATAATTGTAATAGGCATAATAAGAAGTCGGCCCCAAAATATATTAAAGAGGCCCCAGAATATATTAAAGGTGGTTATAACCACCCAGATTGAGAAGTCGGCCCTGCCAGTGAAAAAACACCTCCACACGTGCCAAAGTGGTATAAATAAGGAGGCTAGCGCCTCACTTAGACACACACTCACTTGTTCATTTGAGGAGCAAGTTTCGGAGCTGCAATTGGAGAAGAGAGAGAGAGAGAGGCGCATTCTTGGGAGAGGACTTTTTGTATTTGTTTGAGTTATCTCTTGGCATTGTATTGGCTATCTATAATAAGGAAGTTTTGTTGGGTTCTCACCCCCATGAGGGTTTCCCAGGATAAATGATGTGTCTCTTGTGATTGTGTATTTCTCAGTTATCCTATCTTATGTTATTGTTATCTAGTAAAATGCAAAGAACTCTAATAATAGCTTAAACCTTAACATGGTATCAGAGCTAAGCTGAAGAGAGCATATTTCACAAGAGAAAGTGAAAAACGTCACTGTTGTCGTACATACAAATTAGGGCATTTTATTGAAGAAGTATTTCATCCCCAAAACCATCTAGAAAAGTGTGCCCTTCCTCAAGGATCACTTTGGCATCCTCAGTGCAACTTTCCAGTGGCTAGATCTCCCGGAAAGTGAACCCCTAGTTTTCACAAAGTACCAGAGTACCAGAAGTACCAGAAAACCAGAAGCACCAGTCTAGAAATCCGCTGGTCAAGTTTGAGGGGGTAAAAGTTGGATTTTCATAAATCTAACTGCACCAACTTACTCGCCTCAGCTCAGCACATCTATCCCCTGGATCAGAATTTCAAAATTTGAAGTTTGAAAAATTAGGGTTTCTTCATAAAACCCTAAGTTGCAGTTGCAGTTGCAGTCTCAGAACCAGTTGCAGTATCAATTGCAGTTGCAGTATCAGTTGCAATGGCAGCCGTAGTACCATTTGCAGTCACCCTTGAAGTTCTTATGAGTTCCTGATCATTACCGCTGCTACCAAATGGTGCCTCTACCTATAAGTGTCGTCAAGAGGTATGTGCCCACACATGTTTAAACGATTAAGCTTTAAAGGGTATTTGCAGAAGAAGGGATCTTTTGCCATAGATCCAGAAGGATCTCAAGATCCAACACATTCAGAGAAATAATGCAACCCAGGTGTGATTATTCTGATATGCATCTATTTGTTATGACATTATTTTGATCAGTGTTGCATGTTGTAGCTATGACCATCATTCTAACCTTTGATCAAAATCTGAGTCAAGGTATTAGATGAATTAAAAGTTGAGATCATAGAGTTTATCCTCTAACCCAACCTTCTATCAAGATAGCATATTGTCTTAGTACAAAAGACAGGTTGAAGAAAGCACTCGTCCTCTTGAGTGAAGGAGACTTGGAAGAAAAGCAAGCACACTCATTCTTGAGGACAAGGCTCCAGGTTTGATCAATCAAGTTCATAAGATTCAAAGGTACACATGACAAGTTGATGACTACCCCTTTACAAGTAACCACTATAGTTGAGATAGAAGTCTTTGTAAAGTATTATACTTGATAGCATGTGAGCATATAGAGGTAAATACTTAATGTGATCATTTGCCTGATACAACTAACACCTCCTCTAGGAGAAACCTCGTGTGTTAGTTCCAGGTTGCCATGGAGGAATGTTCGATCACAACACTATAAGAGTGTTGACCTCATTTCTTAGTGTATCTCTTACTTTTGATTGTTGCTTCAGACAAGCCACTAGTGATAGCTCTAAAGGAGCTACTGTGATGATTATTTGTGCTATTGCTTTATCTATTATTATCAAAAGGATATTATTCTTGCTTCTTGTTTTGTTGACCTTGTTTCAGGTCATAGGTGATAACCCTGAGAAAGCTATAGTAAAGGTTGCAGAAGGCAGCATATTATATGAGACATGAAGCAGACTATGTACATGACCATATACACTCATGCACCAAAGAAGATGAAGAAGAAGCTATCTCTTGAGATTCAGAATATCTCATATGAAGATCGACTGAAAGGAGAAGAAGACTCCAAAGATGACCGAACATTAGAACGGGCAGCAGATCTCGTTTGAAGCCCGACTCTGTCTTCCATATTTAGACTTGGTATGCAACACCAAGCATACCCTGTAAGAGATGATGAAGTCCTTGTAGACTCAGAAGAAATCGAGAGTAAGCATGATCTCATAAAGGATCAGATGAAGAGACAACTTCCAAGACTGGAAGACAGATGCCGTGAGAAGACTAGATCATAACTTCAGAGACTCCTAGGAGATATGAAATCTCCAGGATGATTCACTTGTTTCAGTGACAAAGAAGGAAGCTAGTCAGAAAGACTAGGATATGGATTCTTCCGTGAGAAGAGAAGTTAGTATTGACTTCCAATATTGATCTATACAGATCAAACGTGTTGCAGATGTACAAATCCTGATGTAGGTCCAGAGGATTCTCCCAGCAAAAGAGAGAAGACTATGACGAGACACTTATTGAAGAAACAATTCCAGTACATATGAAGACAACCAGAACAACCATGATTCATATATAGCATGAGATGCAGGGGGAGCAATCCCCATATTTTAAAATTGGGTTGCAGTTGGTGCAGTACATCAGTTGGGTCATGGAGACATGACTATGATAGCATTACCCCCATGAAAGAAGAAGAGATATTCTCAGTATCAGTTATTGAGCCACTCTCAGTTTCAGATGAAACTGTTGCCCTGATAAAATAAGAGTTACTCTCAGATGTTAGTAGCCACAGTGAGAATGAAGCAGTCATTCTCAGCCTCAGAGAAGCTGCAAGTGCATAATCCCATATTCCAAAAGGAATAGTTGCAGAGAGAGTAGAGGACATACTCCCAGACAGTGAGACAGATAGTGCCTTATATAAAGCACATAGAGCTAGCACATGATTGTGCAGATTGAGTTGCAGCTGAGCAAGTGTACCATATTGGTACAATGTAATAAGAAAAATTGATTTGAAGATTGAA
>SNQJ01S0154131.1:5327-30421 GCA_010110895.2 Picea sitchensis
TGAAGAATACTGTAGTGATGAAATGCCCAAATGCTTAACAAGAAGAAATGTGTAGTAATTTGGAAACTCGAATGCATGAGACAAAGTTGTGCGGCAATAGATCTTGTCTATTTTGTTTTTTGTCTCCATCCTCAAAGGTTAGGTATTCAAGGGTTCTACAGACAAGGGTTTGCCTTGTGCTATATCTCTCTGATATATGTGTGGGGTCCAACAGTAGTACTCGGCCCAATATATCAAGGCACCAACTAAGGAGGCTAGAACGTGCCCTTAGTCGTACTACCCGACTACCCAGGTACTAGAGATTATCTTCCAGAGTGTTGTTCTCAGTGGCACTATAGCATTCAGGCGACCAATCGGTTTATCTATGGAGGGATTCAGGAGATCTAGGTTGATCCGTATACAGGTGTTTTCTGATGTGCTACCACTCAAAGGGGTACCAACAGGGGTTACAAGGGTGGCCAACAGATGTGTGTTTAAGTACCACTTGTATTTCCTTCATGTATGAATCCCCGACTGCGGGTTTATGCGCGTAACTACAAATCTCTGTCGCTTAAAGACGTCGGAATACGTCTCTACCCAGAAGAAAAAAAAAATTACCCACAATGTTTTGCCGAGGAAGGTGCTCTGATACCAATTGTAATATTTCTTATACAAAAAAGTATGCATAACATAAATAAATAGCTAGAAATGGCAGATGAACAACAATATAACCATAACAACACTACAATAACACCAAAATGATACCAGAATAACACCAGAAAGAGCACTTTGATTACTGAGAGCAATGTTCACTTGCCTCTTCGAGGGGGAAACCTCCAGCAGAGAAGTGCTCTATTACAATAATATCCAAGATAAAAGTTATCATACCCTCGACTCCTATTTATACTAAATATGTCTATCAAAAGAACCGTCTAGAGGAAGATCATTCTAGAAGCGAAAGCTTCTATTAGGTCTTATTACATTGGACTTATTCTTCCTTATTGCTAGGCCTTATTAATATCAACCTTTATTACATCGAAATATATTATTCTACCTACGTGAGGGGTTAGGTCCCTAACATGTACGTTGAGGCTTTGTATTGACTTCAGGCAGTTAAGCAAAGTAATAGTAAGGAACAAGTATCATTTCCCAAGGATAGATAACCTCTTTGACCAGATGAGGGTCGCGCAGATATTTTCAAAGATTGATCTCAGATATGGATATCACCAAGTGAGAATTAAAGAAGAAGACATCAACAAGACTTCTTTCAAAACGAGGTATGGATATTATGAGTTCACCCCAATGCCATTTGGATTGTCAAATGCACCAGTTATATTTATGTGTTTAATGAAAGGAATTTTTAGAAATTACTTAGATAAGTTTGTCATTGTATTTTTGGTGACATCCTCATTACTCCAAATATGAAGAAGAGCATGAGAAATACTTAAGGATGGTATTACAAATATTGAGGGAGAATCAACTTTATGGAAAGTTGAGAAAGTGTTCATTTTACCAAAGGAAGATCCATTAGTTGGGACATATCATTTCGGAAGAAGGAATAACAGTGGATCTAGAAAAGATAAGGGTCATTGAAGAATGGACAACACCAAGGAATGTCATTGAGGTGAGATCTTTCATTGGACTTGCAGGGTACTATATAAGATTCATTAAGGGCTTCTCAAAGATTGCATATCGAACTACATCCTTGCAAAAGAAAGGTGTGTGATTTGAATGGAATCTAGATTGTGTAAGGAGTTTTCAGCACTTGAAGAGTTTGTTGACAAGTGCGCCAATCTTGAGAATCGTTGATCCTAATGAAGACTTTGTTGTGTGCACGGATGCATGCAAGGAAGGGCTCGGTGGAGTCCTTAGTCAAAATGGGCATGTGGTGTGCTAAGAATCAAAAAAATTGAAAGAGCATGAAAGGCACTATGCTACTCATGATTTGGAATTGGCATCCATAGTGCATGCCTTGAAGATGTGGAGGCACTTCCTCATGGGAAAACGATTCGAGTTGAAGACATACCACAATGGTCTGAAATATTTGTTTGGACAACCAAGTTTAAATGTTAGAAAAAGTATATGGCTGGAATTCCTCAATGAGTATTACTTTGATATCAAGCATATCAAAGGAAAAGCGAACAAGGTGGTTGACACACTCAGCGGGAGGGTGCATGAGATGCATGCTACAACCATTAGCATGTACAAATCAGATTTGAGTGAAACAATTTTAGAGGTTGCCAAATAAGATCAGCGCTATGTGGACATGAAGGCAAATTTACAGCAAGGTAAATTGCAACATAAATTTGAAGGTTATGAGCTAAAAGAGGATGGAATCCTCATGTATAGGAACAGAGTTTATGTGCCAAATGATCAGGAGTTGAAAAATATATTATTATTAGAGATGCATAAATTTCCATATCTTGGGAACCCAAGCTACAAGAAGACAATTGCAGTGACCAAAAAGCAATACTATTGGCCAGGCATGAAAACAGAGGTTGTTGATTTTATTGCTAGATGCCTTGAATGTCAAAAGGTCAAGGTTGAGCACAAACACCTAGTTGGTTTGCCACAGCCTTTACCCATCCCTGAGTGGAAATGGGAAGTTGTAACCATGGATTGCATTACTAAGATGCCTAGAACTGCTAAGCGACATGATTATATTATGGTAGTGGTGGACAAGCTTACTAAATCTGCCCATTTTATTCCAGTGAAGTAAACTCACAAGGTAGCCAACATTGTTGATATATACATGAGAAAAATTGCTAGGTTGAATGGTGTACCTAAGACAATTATGTATGACAGAGATCTCAAGTTCACATTAAATTTTTGGAAAGGGATATTCACAGGATTTAGGACAAATATGAACTTTAGCACAACATATCACCCTAAGTCGGATGGAAAAATAGAGAGGGTAAATCAGGTGATTGAAGATATGCTCAGAATTTATGTGATGGATAAACCATCAAAATGGGAAGACTACCTACACTTGGTAGAGTTTTCTTACAACAATCGGTATCAACCATCTTTAAAGATGAGCCCATTTGAGGCACTTTATGGTATAAAGTGCAACACACCAGTATGTTGGGATAACCCAGTAGACAGAGTTGTGGTTGGGTCAAATCTGCTCTAAGAAATGGAAGAGAATATGGTGAAGATAAGGCATAATTTAAAGGTTGCCCAAGATAGGAAGAAAAGTTGTGTAGATAAAGGTAGAACCCACAGAGAGTTTAAAGTGGGTGACCATTTTTTCTTGAAAGTAAAAGCAAGACGTAGTTCCCTGAAGTTGGGAAATTGTTCTAAGATGGAAACATGCTATTGTGGACCATTTGAAATCCTAGAGAGGATTGCTCATGTCGCATATATGCTTGCATTGTCTGCATCCTTGTGTATTCATAATTTTTTCCATGTATCCTTGCTTAAAAAGTACATACTTGATGTTAATCATGTCATTGATTCGAATGTGATTCAGATGGAGCCAGAAGGCGATTTTCGAGTGTGACTGGTTTGCATATTGGACTGGAAAATCAAACAGCTCAAAAATCGAGCTATGGGGCTAGTAAAGGTCAATGGATCTGGTATGGTCCTAAGGATGCAACTTAGGAATGAGAGGATGTTATGCGGGCAGAGTACCTGCATCTTTTTGAATACTTTTGAAGTTTTTGTATGTACATGTGTATATAATGCACTAAGGACGATGCATAAATAAGGAGGAGAGGAATGTAATACCCCTAATCCGAGCCGTAATTGTAAATGAAAATGTAAATGTACATATAGGCTGGTGAATTGTTGACACCAAGTTTTGGTTCAATTTTGTGCGCACCTGAATAGTGCGCAAGGATTGTTTACCAAAGAAAGAGTGTCCACATTCCACAATGTTTCACACACCTAAGTAAGTACGCGGAAATTACCTTGAAGTACGCATCGAACCGAGTTATATGTGTGTGTGTGTGTGTATTTGATTCCGGAGAGCCTGTGTGGTTATTAGGCTGGTGAGTCGGGATACAAAAAAGGATAGTGCACCTATCCTTGTAAAATGTAATCCCACTCAAATTATTAATAGAATCACATTGTTGCACACAGACCAATCAAGCGAAAAGAGACGGGAGGATGAACTCCACCAAAAAGGAAAAAGGGAACTAAGATTTTATGAGAGGGGTTAATCCAAGGGGACTTAAGTCTAAGGGAATATTTTACTAATATTATGAAAAGTATAATTTATGGATATTTATTTATCCTAAGTTCTCAAGGGATGGGAACAAGACACCAAGTCGATAAAGATAAGTATGAAGGTGACAAGTGTCCAATTATGACCATGAAAATATATGGTTAAACCTTAATGTATTTTGGGAAGAATTAACTCATATTTTTCTTCATCGGTCGGACCATCTGAACGGGAAAACAATCATTACCTTCTTGGAAAGGGGTTTCCCTCTAGTAACTAGAGTCTTTGTTATCCAAGAGGAGGGTTTTCAAGACTGTGAGCATTCTCTCTAGGTGAAATATTTGTTGTCGAAGAGGTAGGCTGTCAGGCCCGTGATCATTCTCTCCAGATGAGAGATTTGTTGTCAAAGAGGCGGGTTGTTAGGCCCGTGAGCATTCTCTTCAGGTGAGAGATTTGTTGTTGAAGAGGTGGTTTGTCGGGCCCATGATCATTCTCTTTAGGTGATATATTTTTGTCAAAGAAGCAGGTTGTCAGGATTGTGAGCATTCTATATAGGTGAGAAATTTGGTATCGAAGAGGCGGGTTGTCAGGCATGTGATCATTCTCTCCAGGTGAGAGATTTGTTGTCGAAGAGGCAGTTTTTCAGGCCCATGAGCATTCTATCCAAGTGATATATTTGTTGTTGAGGAGGAAGGTTGTCATGCCCATGAGCATTCTATCCAAGTGAGAGATTTGTTGTTGAAGAAGTGGGTTTTCAACCCCATGAGCATTCTCTCAAGGTGAGAGATTTGCTAGCAACTATTCCTTAGTGCATTGGACATTAGTTACAAGGCTCTGAGACTTCTTGTTTGACATGTTGTTGAAGCCTTGGAAGGGAAGGGGGTGATCCAGGTGGATCTCGATGGCCATCCACCCTTTCCATTGAATCAACATTTCAAGCCTATGGTTTCGATAGACCATGATATTGACCCTTTTGATGGGGAATGGAATGTAATGCCATCTTCATTTGTTAATTACAAACATCATGTAATGATTTCCTAGTGGTCTTATGTACATTCTTAAAACATAGCATTAATGCATTGGATCCCATTAGAACTCCGCAGTTAAGCGTGCTTAGGCTAGAGTAGTACTAGGATGGGTGACTGCCCAGGAAGTCCTAGTGTTTTACATGCCTATGGCATTTTATAAACTTAGACTAATTTATCCCACATGCATCATGGCAATTTTTCTCCTCTCACTCTCTCATATATAATTGAGGTGAAGGAGGCCCTTTACGCATGCAATGGAGTGTAATGTAAATCTTGTTGTGAATGAAGCATAGCCAACATATTTCTTTTAAGAGATCAGCTACCCCATTCTACTAGTTTGTGGTCTACAGTGTTTTTCTATCTTATTCATTAATAGAAGTTGGGTTTCACTGTATTTTTTGATCTCGGCTATATTTTTTTTTGTCTCGTTTCGTTCCCAGCATAATCCAGATCAGTGGTATCGGAGCAATATTATCCTTGTCATTTCTCAGAGCAGATCCGCGACAAGGTCAGGGTATAGAGATTTGGGTCTCGAGCTAGTTTCGCTTGAGGACAACCTCTCTCGCTAGCCCAAGCGACCTCAGATGGCGGAAGAAAAGAGAGATGACAGAGCAGGATATCCTTTCAAGACGTTGCTCGAGGAATGCATCATATGACAGAGGAATCAGATTATGGAAAACTTCGATCAGATCCTTTGAAGACTATCGATGGTGGCGGTCGAGGTATCTTCGACAAGCAACCATTTTGGAGGTGAGACACCCTTCAAGGTACAAGTCAATTTTGATATTTCCTTATTTGAAGGCTAGGTAGATGCAGATGCTCTAGAAAAATGGTTGAATTTGCTAGAAGGTATTACTCCGTCCAAAAAAAAATTGACAGTGAAAATATCACCTTCACACTCCTTAAATCCCTTCCCCATGTCAGAGCTTAGTGGGAAGGTTACTGGGAGAGGTACACCATGGATGAATCTACACCATTCAAGAGAGAACCCACTTGGGAAACCTTTGTAGATTCCCTAAAGGAGGAGTTATATCATGTTGTAAACTATGATGACCAGTACATGAGATGGACGACTCTACGTTAGAAAAGAGATCAGACGATGCTAGAGTACACTGACATCTTTCATACCTTGCACTCAAATCTAGGTATCAAAGACTCTAAGCGGCACCTGGTTTTCAAGTATCGTAGTGGTCTGCATAGGTACATCCAAACATAGATGGATTTCTTGGGAATCCCCTCACTGGGATTTTCTTATCTATATGCAGTAAAAATTGAGCAGAAATTCAAGCAGCAAAGCAAGCGAGAGTTCGGGTTTGAAAATATGTCACAACATAATCATGGAAAAGGAAACCCTAACTCACAAAACGAAGGACAAAGCAAGGAAGGACAACCTCAAGAGAACTAGTCCAAGAAGGGTAATGATAAGTCTAAGAAAGACATCGGAAATTGGTGTGAGTTCCACAACAGCCCCTGGCACAACACCAATGAATGTCGCTCGAAACAGTCATCGGTGGTCGAGATCAAAGAAAGAGAATTAGAACATGACTTGAACTCTGATTCAAAACACAATAAAGGGAAACACATCATCGATGCAGAACCCACTACTTCCATCATGGCCACAACACTACAACCAGAAGAACCAGAGGAGCTTGAGGAGGGGGGGCACCTCTTCCACTTGAAGATGTGGGTAAATGGGACCCCACTGCATTTCATTGTTGACAATAGGAGTCAGAAGAACCTGATATCGGCTGAGATTTTCAAGAGATGAAGCTTCCAACAATACCATACCCCCAACCATACACCATTGGATGGTTGAGCTAGGGACGAGACATTTGTGTCAACCAATAGTGTCGCATGTCCTATGGCATCAAGCCCTTCAAGGATGAAGTAGTGTGTGATGTTGCTCCACTTGAAGTCTGTGATGTTATTTTAGGAAAACCATATATGTGGAAACATCATGCTTTCTATGAATCTCGAACTCGCAGTGTCATTGTTACTCTGGGAGGTCATCTCTACAGAATACCATAGGTAGCTCCAACTACTACCACTTCATTGATCTCATAAAAACAATGTCGCAAAATAATCTCTCAAACCACAAATTTTCCCTCTTCACGATCCAATCAGACGGTGAACAGAAGGTCACTACGACCACTACCGCCTCAGCCCAAGATATTTCTATCCAACAGAAGAAGGTTGACAAGATTGTAGAGGAGCACAAAGAAAATGAGAGTCTTCCATATGTTCATCATAGCTCTATTTTCCACGACCCTTTTCAGGTGTACTTGGGGTTCCAACCATTAGCCCCCATTGATATAAATATTCTTGTTGCATCTTCACCGAAATAGTCCTCCCACACTCAGACCAAGGAAGATCATGCAGCTAGATATGTTGAATGAATCCAACACCTCCAACAAGTTGATGACATCCTTCCACAGGAAAAGTACAAGAAGGACATCTACTTCAATAAGGCAAGCGGCTCACCAAGGTTTAGATTCAACAGAAGTTTCCCCATCTTTGGAGGAAACTTAATGCAATGGGGACCATTACTTCCTAAGGGAGGAGGAATGATCCAAGTGGATCTTAGTGACCATCGACCCTTACCATTGAATCAACATTTCAAGCCTATGATTTTGATAGACCATGATATTCACCCTTTTGATGGGGAATGGAATGCAATGTCATCTTCATTTGTTAATTACAAACATCATGTAATGATTTCCTAGTGGTCTTATGTACATGCTTACAACATAGCGTTAATGCACCAGATCCCATTAGAACTCCACAATTAAGCACGCTTGGGCTAGAGTAGTACTGGGATGGGTAACCGCCCAAGAAGTCCTAGTGTTTTACATGCCTACGACATTTTATAAACTTAGACTAGTTTATCCCACATGCATCATGGGAATTGTTCTCCTCTCACTCTCTCATATATAATTGAGGTGAAGGAGGCCATTTAAGCATGCAATGGAGTGTGATGTAAAGCTTGTTGTGAATGAAGCGTAGCCAACATCTCTTTTTTTTCCCAAAGATAAGCTACCCCATTCTGCTAGTTTGTGTTCTACAGTGTTTCTCTATCTTATTCATCAATAGAAGTTGGGTTTCACTGTATTTTTGTGTTCTAGGCTATATTTTTGTTTTTGTCTCGTTTCGTTCTCAACATAATCTGGATCAGTGGGGTAACCAAGGGACTGTTGAGTAGAGAAGGGGCACACTTGCTAGGGTGGGACATGCATGTGGGGAATGAGAGGTTGGAGGCTAGTTGCAGCAGTGGGGCACCTTGGACTGAGAAATTATGTTGATTATCAGACCTTAGATTGGCATTAGGAATCATTTTTCTCTGGTAGAGTTTAAGCCCCAGCTCGAGGGTGACCTATTGCTAAAAGTTTATGAGCAACAAAGTCTATGGTTGGGAGGGACGTCTAATCTCTACGCGCAATTGGTGACTCTTTATAAAAGATAAGTGTATTTTATGTGTTTGTGTGAATTATTATGTGTTTAATTATCTATGTTTGATATGGGTTTGTTTCATGTATGACATTGCATATAATTAATTGTTTTTATTATGTAAAATGTTGTTTGTACATGTAAGCATGATGTTGTTATCCAGTATTTGTCGTTGCACATGTAGAGGATGACATTTATTAAGTATTCATGTTAGTTAAATTTGTAATAATGGTCATGAGTTTCTGAGGTGAGGATAGAATTGGCGTGTGCACAGGGAAATAATATGTGCACGCAAGAGGCTAGAATCGTTGTGTGCACGTGGAAGTAGTCTGCGCACAATGAGAATAGAATTTGTGTGCGGCGCCAGAATGGTTGTGCACGTAGTAGTAACCATGTGTTCAGAGTGGTTACACGCGTGGTAATACTTGTGTGCTCTGAATGATTGCATGTGCAATTGTATTATGAGTTAATTATGTTGTTATAACTAGTGTTTGAAGAGGAAAATTTGTGTGGCGTGATCCATCTCGGGATCGTATGTGTTAACTCACATGTTTATGCGCAGATTAACGTTATAGTGTAGAATATGCGTACTAGATTTTTGGAGCGGCATTGCTCAACAGTAAGTTGGGGATGTTACAAAGGGGTATCAAAGAATTTTGTTAAGTGTTCGTAACAGGGAACGATACAAGATAAATCTATATTTGAACCTCCAAAGCAACTTATATTAACCCCAAAGAGAGCCCTAACACCTAATTCACCAATTTCAAGATCGAAAAATCATTAAAAATCATATTTGAGCTCCTAGTCGTTGATTTGCTTCACAATACCCATGACCAAAATTTCCTAGTCACACTTAACTCTTCTATACATGTGACCTACCCTAAAAATAGGGGAAAATATATTGAAAATTTAAAAATTTCTAGATTTGAGAGATAAAATAAGATAAGATGATTTTATTAATGTCCAACTAATGACCACAAAAGTATGTCAAAGGGACTGTTGAGTACAATGATGTCAATACAATGCGTGAGTACCAAAAGTTCTCCTATAAAAGGCGATAAGAAGAAAGTAAGGTGCAATATGATAGAGTAGTAGAAAGTGAGAATCAATACAATGTGGGAGTACCAAAAGGTCTCATATAAAAGGGGATAAGAAGAAAGTAAAGTACAATAAGGTAGAGTAGTAGAAAGTGAGAAACTTATCTTATATATTATAATACTTGATAGATAAGTCATCGTAATAAGATATGATATTTTTAGCTATTTTCTACTTAACTATATTTTCTTGGCCTTGCTAAAACTAGGAGTCCAAGAATCCATATGTTCTTTGCTCATGTTTTTAGGTGAAGGGATCTTACATATAGGCATGTTTGGTACTTAAGTTTCAGTGTTCTAGGTTGTAGACCTAGGAGTGAGTGAGACCCTTTATTAGAGTTTTTCCCCAATTTCTCAATGAGGTAAGAAGATTCGCATTTTTATCTTAATCACTTGTCTTTTTGTTCTCCCACTTTATTTGTGTCCACTTGATTCTCAAGTATAATCTATTTCATAAATTCAAGAAGAAAATTACGAATATTAAGAATATTGATAATTTGGCGGTCCACAATAGATCTTCTTTTACCAAAGCCTAATTTACAAACGATGATAAGCCATCCATAAGTGTATGGGGCATGTCGAACAAGTTACTTTGATTGCAAGTTCAAAAGTTTTATGTCTAATTGATGCAAATAGATGTTCGTGATAGCTTTCACATGCATCCAAGTGAATGTTTCCCTCTTTATTATGGATCTCTTTTGTGATAAAAAATGCATGAGATTAACTACTTGGGAATCATCTATGAAGTAATGCAAAATTGTCAAATAAGTACTCCTTATGTACTATGTGATCAAAGCACCGAGGACATCCATGCACATAAATTTCTCAATATCTCTCGACATTTTTAAATCAAAGGAGGAGGTTTGGGTTCCGAGTCTTGAAGAATGCGTGGGAGCATTCTAAAAATATATCGTGGAAAAGCCCATTCAAGACTCGGAAAGGCCGTGCATCACAAAGATATCTGGAGGATGTGACTTCTTAATTGGTCAAAGTTTTTTGGTCGAAAATGGCGACTCATCGCACTAAAACCAAAAAAAGAATCATCGAGTGCGTTAATAATATTTTGACTTTTGGTTTATATGTGTAAATACTTTGTCTCACATTACAGGGATAATTGCTTGACTCTCAACAGTTACATGGCGCATTTGATAGGCAAATCAATTGTTAAGCTTCTGCATTGACACATATTCACATGACCATGACAATGACCATGACAACGAGATAAACTTGGGCTGAAGCACACCCACTTAGAGGATCCGGAGATCATTTTTTTATTACGTCGAAAGGCGTATACCTATTGGTAATGGGCACATTTAATACGTTTTTAATCTTTAATGCGATTTTTATGGACAGGATCAAATGTAGATAAAATATTCTTGGTCATCACATTAAATGGAGGGTTCTGATTTGAAATATTAACTTCCTTGTTTTTATAAAGGCGTACTTTCTGTGTTTACTTTTTCACATTTTAATCTGATTAAAAATTTACTATCTTGTATAATTGATTAACACGTTTATGTAATTAGCAATGGAGTATGTGATTAGGAATGGAGTATGTGAAGTGTTTCATCTTATTTACTACCTGTAAAACTGGTAGCACTTTATTTACCACCTGTAAACTTGAGTACACTTCAAATTAATCTTTGTGAGATGTGGATCTAAACGCTCGTCACGTTATTTATCAGTACACACTTGAGTCGGCTGTGCTAGTGGGTAAAGAGAGTCTCCTCCATATCTATAGCATTTTTTAACAAATTGTTGGCCTCCGATTATCAGTTTTTGTTGACCATGGGCTATAGGGACCATGCTATCAGCCATTTTACCATGTTTTTATTTGAGAGGAAGAAATATGGGGCACATATTTACATTTAATAATACTTGGGGATTTTCCCCAGGGTGACATGCACCTAGCCATGCAGCTAAAGCCATCCTTTACCTGTCGCCTCCCCTTCGCGCTCTATTTCTTGAGGATGCAATTTAATGTAGGGCGATTCGATGGGAGATTTCACTACATGGGACCTTTGGTGCTCTGGTTCAGGATGATGCCAGGTTTGGTTCAGGATGATGCCAGGTTTAATTAGGAAGAGTACTGCAGAGGAAAATGTTGCCTCTAATTTTATTTCTCCCTTAATGCGCTGGAATGAGAATATTACTATTTGTTGCTCCGTTATTGTGGTCATGTTTCTCCCTTTGTCTTTGTCTACGCGCTTGGCTTCTCCACTAGAGAGGTTCAGACGTGCTCAGTTTATTGCTTTCATCATTGGCATCGTGCCCCGTGAGCGTGGTCGATCCCTCAAAGGTCCGAATTATCTCAGATATCTTGCCAGCCACCGCCGAAACGCCATTGTCACTGTTAAT
Source organism: Picea sitchensis (assembly GCA_010110895.2). Classification (NCBI taxonomy): domain Eukaryota; kingdom Viridiplantae; phylum Streptophyta; class Pinopsida; order Pinales; family Pinaceae; genus Picea; species Picea sitchensis. Next base: position 17,396 of record SNQJ01S0154131.1, read on the forward strand.
GATCTGGGCTAGGATGCCCTTATTGTCCAAGTGTCAAGCATGGAAACTACCATAGAAGAGGAGAGTTGGGGTTGTGCGGTCATAGAGGAAGACTCGCCTGCTCCACCTCATGTGAATATAGTAGGCTCATCGATGACAATTCTTGCGTCAATTATGTCTCCTACACAGTTTATAACTTACACAAAAGCAACGGGCCAGGCTTTCCTGAATGACCCACCAGAAATCCACTGGGGCTACCCTGTCATTAAGGAAACACCCCAGCTGATAGTTGGTACCCCTTAAGGAAGCTAATCGAGCACCGGAGGATATCCCTGACATCCATTTGCACAATTTCTCTGAGGAGCACCTCAATTTGTTCATGGATATCCGTCGAGATGCAACGGACCAGTTATTTCGCCAGGAGTGCATCAACCGCCAACTGGAATTTCTTTTTGAGGCACTCTCAAGTAAGCCTGCTTCCAGTCGTTGTCCTCTCTGTCGTCAGCCTTTCAGCCTAGTTCCAGCTTGGAATCTTCCCACTACCAGAGAAGGAGGAAGCGGTACTTCTGGTTCATGATCGCCTTTTGTTTTTGCTCAGTTTTGCTCTTTCAAATTCATTAGGACTACTTTTAAAAGGCTTCCCAACCACCTATGTATAGACTGTTGCAATCGTGTCTTTCTAGCGATAAGGATAGGGATAGTATTAAATATTTTTTAAGGAACCTGGAGTCGGCACTGGTTTTTTTTTTGGTAGGCCGACATCCAGATTCCCCAGTCTATGTAAAATTTTCAGTTTTAAGAGGCAATACAATATTTTAATTTATAAAAAAAAACTAAGGGATTTGCTTTAATGTGTCTAAGTACTCGCTAAATCCCCTTTTGTCATTAGTAAGTGTTCCAAATGCATCGACCACATGACCTAACATGGATTTTCCCATGGTATAGACACAATAGATCCGGTGCGCTTGATGAGATATGCTTCTTCTTGATCGCAATATCTCTACCAAATACCCTAATACATGCATTCTCATTCTCAAGATTCAGCACTATTCCTTTCACATTGCTAGAAAATTCGACCATTTCTCAACCTAAATCGCATTCTATCTATAGCAATATGCAATCCCATGGCCAATTGACTTGACTCAATGAATCACATCAACTTTTAGATTGGTGTAATAGTTGGTCACTATTTTTTCGAAAAAAGTAGTGAGTCCCGCAACTCTAAGATCTAATTTTATACTTCAAAAATGGTTGGATAGGGGGAATATAATTTACAATATGAGAACAAAAAGAGAATCTCATGTCATGAAGCACTACCTTAGTGTGATGAAGTATTTACCCCTAATCCTTACACTAACGGAAAAAAATAAAATAAGATTGATAGTTATCCCACATATCCCACACAAGATGTTGTCATTGTGAAGATATAGTAAAGGTGCACTTCGTTATTCTTTGCGCGCAACCTCAGGCCTTACCATCTAGCCATTGGTATTATGTTCATGGAGAATTCAATTCAATCCATCCATCCCACGTGCATAGTGAGGAGTCATCATGCACAATTTGACTCTAGATAGGAGGGATTCATCTTTCCCTTCTTCTCCCATGTGGATGGGGAAGAAAGCCACATTCAAATTATATGTTTTGAAAAGTCACTCCAATCTATTCATTTTTTTTTCTATTTTTAGCATAACCTATTACCCTTTTTATGTTTCAAATGTACTTCTTCTATCTCCAATTCTATCTCCAAATGGTCGAAAGAGACCAAGGAAGGAGGGAAAATGAAAGTAGGTTGAATATGATGATGTTACTTGTATGGCTCTCTGTCAAGCCTTGCCAAGATTATATCCTTCTCCAACCCACATTTTTCCCATATAAATAGTAGGTGAGGGAGAGGTGAAAGGGACCTTCATCTATCCTTATGATTATGTTGTTGAATTGTCCTATTATTGTGCTAGGGTTTGTTAATGCAAATGAATGTACATCATCAATTGTGGAAGTTTACCTAGAGAGAACACCCAGTTATCCTTTTCTTCATTTGGGTTAGCAAATTCCTCTAGTTTTCGACCCAACTACCAATATTGGGTGATGCATATAGATATTAAATCATAAGTCCTAAATGTAGTTCTAATCTAAACATAGGTTGCAGTCCTAAATTATGAAAACCTTGCTAAGATTTTAAGAACAAAGAGAAAATATGGAACCAATGGGTATGATTGCCAATAAAAACAAAAAAGAGTTTATTGTTTTTTTAATGATTTCTTTTTTAATCTCAGCTCCATATCTACATATTACGAATTTGTTCAGTAGCAACACTAGTAAAACTCAAATCAATTTGGTTTAGTTGACTTTGATTCATTGAATCTTGTGTATCATGGGAGGATGATACAACTCTAGGTACCTTAAAAGAACATGAATTGTCCACATATGTTTCACTAACACCTAAGGAACTCATGTGAAGCTTGGTTAACTCCATCCTTTTTTCAATATCACACGTGCAACCTTTAACCCCTTCACCAGATATGGACAAAAGATGATGCCACACCCTAGTATAGCTTCCCTTAAATACATGGTTGCACAATGTGCACATCCATTCTTCACAACCACCACTATTCTTTTTCTTTTTTTTAGTGATTTTTTTCACATACATTTACGGTTTCTTGGAGTTTGTGCTTTGTTGGACTTGGTTTTGGCTTGAAATTGGAATTGGAGTAGAACTTGTGTCTTGCCCCCTAGATTGTGGACTCCCAGTCTCCATGATTTCCCTGGTGGTTAGTACACAACGTACAATTGTACATTAAAAACGTGAAACAATATGACACAAAATATGTAAATTATTATTAATAATTGACATTTGTGTCTTTAAACTTTAAAACTTTAAAACTTAGAAATTATAATCCTTTTAAATTTCCAAAAAAAAATCTTTAAAGTTTAAACGTGTATACTTTAATTTCAACTGCTATGCAAATGATTCTTTTTAAGAAAAAAAATGTTAACTTACAACTTCTTGAAATGGGTTTAAAATAATCTGCCAATGGATATACTTTTTAAGAAAAAAAAATGCTAACTTACAACTTCTTGAAATGGGCTTAAAATAATATGCCAATATATTTACTGGATCAGTAAAAGTCTCCCCAATAGGAATGTACTCTACCTCTCATGCCTCTCCTTTTACCTTAATCATGAAAATGACTGAATTTTTTTCAAAATGCACGAAGAGGATCCCTTCTAATATTATTGAAAGGTGTTCAATCTTAAGAATCCTTATAAAAACATTGTTGCATTCCCTCCACACTTTGACAATTTGTTTTGAGTGCATGATCACTATCTACTTGTATAAAGTGGAGAATCCTTACAAAAACAGAACTACTTAGTTTAAAGAATGTCATGTGATATATGAACTGTGTGGGAATTAGAATTACCAATAAACCTTTTATACATACACATCATTAAGAGCATACACAATGATGTGTATAGTTTAGAAAACCCCTAGAGGATTATGGATACCGGTTGCAACAGACAAATAATAAAGACTGTAGGAATTTTAGTGTGACCTCCATCAATAAAAATATAACTAATCTCACCTAGATAAAACTGTAGTTACCACAGTAAACCTTATGTTGATGATTGAAAGAAACATGGTAACAAGTTTATACTCTAAAGGGTAATACAAAATGAAAGCACTGGCAGCAAGAATTCATCCCTGTAACAAAAAATATGGCTTATAAATTATTCCCCATTCATTATATTCATTATTGGGCACTATGACTAAAAAAATTAAATCTAAATCTCTTTACCACTGCCATTCAGATTAACCAAGTTGAATTTTCCATTTAGATTAATGAGGCTGAATTTTCAAGTGGCAGTAGGTTGCCAAGCTTACATAAAATTGATTTCTTAAATTATCATTACGAAAATATGATATATGCATATTATGAATGGACTAATCAGCAAATTAAAATTGTAAACAGAACAATGATTGTTACCTTAACTGTAGTGTAGTTTGTGCTCCGCAACTCGTTAGTGTTGGAAACTGGTAACAACGAATTCCTTCAAGATTAGGATTTCAGATCCTATAATCTATTGTTGGTTGTAACCAATAAGACCAAATTAGATTATGGATGAGATTGCATTTAATAATCAGTTTTCATATGTAATGTATATAAATTTATGTAAGCTCGTAGAGGCAGACAGGGAGTGTGAGTGAGATGGTTGAGTGAACCTATTGTAATCTTCATGCTTTGAATAATAAGAGAACTGATACCTTCTTGGTGGACATAGCCCAACGTTTGGGCGAACCACGTAAATATCTGAGTTATATGGTTGATCTCTTATGTATTGTTTAGTCTTTTTCTCTGTATTGTTTATCACTGTGTGATCTAGTCTTTTAGACTACGGTTTTTACGGTTTTTTGGTGGCTCCACAATTAACAAATTGATATCAGAGCGAAGCGTTGGAGATCCGTGAGGCCATCCATAGTGCCAAAACCATGAGGTCATTCGTAGGAGCGTTGGAGATCCGTGAGACCATCCGCAGGAGATGAATCTTTGTGCATAGAACGAGGACGGGAGAGAGCGTCGGTTTTTCAAGTCAGCGCTGGGCATCAAGGACTGAGGGAGCATTGATTCGCCACAACTTGTGTTTTCTTCAAATTTGAATTTTCAGCACTGGTTTGTCATCATAAGGGGAGCGTTGTGTTGAGAAGTTGTGTTGAACAATACTCGTATGGTTTTTTCATAATAAGGGGAGTGTTGTGAGAGGAAGCTTCGGGGATCGCTATGTTGAGAAGTCAATCATTAAGAAACATCTGCATGGTTTTGTTTTGAAAAAAATTAAGGTATGAAGAATTAAATTGAATTTCCTTGTTTAAAAGCGTGAAAAGTCAAGTCACGTGGAGGATGTTTTTTAAAAAGGTTTACTAATAGTATGTAAAAGGTGGAGGAATTAAAGTAAAGGTAAAAAAATTATTAAAAAAGTGAATTTTTTAGTAAAAGGTTTTTTATTAAACTTTTTTTATTAAACTTTGTGAAGTTTATATCATTATTCCTCCACATATTTTTCAAAAAGCCTTGGTTATTATAAGCAGTGGTGTTTTTTTTGGAATTTGTTCTTCTGCTAATGGCGAAAACTCAGAGTGCCAAATTTGAAATCAAGAAATTCAATGGCAAGAATAATTTCGAAATCTGGAAGGTTAAGATGCACGATATGCTTGTGCAACAAGGTGTGGTGAAGGGGCTTTTGGGAAAAGTAAAGCAACCCGCGACCATAACAAATGAAGACTGGGATGAGATCGATGCGAGAGCATTGAGTGACATACACACGTGTTTGGTCGATGATGTTATGTTCAACATTGTCTCCGAGAAGACAATAGTCGGTTTATGGACGAAGTTGGAAAGCTTGTATATGACAAAATCCTTTATGAATARGATCTTCATGAAAAGACAATTGTACAGTCTGCGCGTGAAGGAAGGTACGAAAATAGTTGATCATTTAAATACTTGTAATACTCTCTTAGTTCAGTTGACTAGCATGGGAGTGAAATTCGAATCTGAAGATAAGGCAATTACATTATTGTGTTATTTGTCTGCGTCATGGGATCACTTTGTTACCTCTATTAGTTGCATTTCAACAGAAAGTATTGAGTTTGATGATATTGTTGGAGCTTTACTGTCTGAGGAAATAAGGAATAAATCCAATCTAGAAACCTCTAGATCTGAGGCAATGATGGTCAAAGGCAATCCTAAAGAAAGAGAACACGGTCGGAGGGATTTCTCTCAGTAAAAGTCAAAGGGAAAGAAGAGCAAACTTAAGTGTTGGTTTTGTGGTAAATCTGGACACCTGAAAAAGGATTGTTGGAAGAGACAACAAGCCTCCAAAGAAGACCCTCCAAAAGAAACGAAGGAAGCAAATGCAACCAAAGCAGGGTCAGGTATGACTGATGACGTTTTATCAATTAGCATTGATTCACGTCATGATCAACAGTGATTATTAGATTATGGTGCTTCAAATCACATGTGTCTTCATAGACACTGGTTTGTTACTTACCAGTCTATAGATGATGGAATTGTTTACATGGGAAATGACATATCATGTAAAGTTGTGGGAATTGGTAGCATTTGAATTAAGATGTTTGATGGAACTGTTAAAATACTAACTGATGTGAGACATGTACCTGAGCTTAGGAAGAACCTAATTTATTTGGGAGTCTTAGACACTGGAGGATATAAGAGTATTGTTCAAGGTGGAGTTATGAAATTCTACAAAGGAATCCTATTGGTTATGAAAGCGAAGAAAGTTGGTAACATGTTTATGTTAGAAGGAAGAACTGAGTCAGATCATGCGACAACTGTATCTGAAAAATGGCAGTGATTTTGTTCCACTGTGGCATCAACGGTTGGGCCATATGAGCGAACAAGGATTGAAGGTATTCTCTGATCGCAAGTTACTTCCTAGTCTAAAGTCTTTAGATTTTTGCAAGCACTGTATTTATGGAAAACAGAATAGGCAGAGATTTAAAACCAGAAGACACACAAATGAAGAAATCCTTGACTATATCCATTCTGATGTTTGGGGACCATCCCCTACTATTTCATATGGAGGATAATCATATTTTGTAACTTTTATAGATGTTTTTTGTAGAAAGGTTTGGGTCTATATGTTGAAAGGAAAGGCTGATGTGTTTACTGTTTTCAAACAGTTTAGAGCTTTAGTGGAAAATCGCGCAGGTAGGTCCATTAAATGTTTAAGAACTAATAATGGTCCATTAAATGTTTAAGAACTAATAATGGTCCATTAAACTATTGTAAGGAGTTTGGGATTGATAGGCATAAAACCACTGCCTATACTCCTCAGCGAAATGAAGTTGTTGAACGCATGAACAAGACTCTTCTAGAAAGAGCAAGGAGTATGCCAAGTAACCCCAACTTGCAACATGAACTATGGGCAGAAGCAGTGACTACAGCTTGTTATCTGGTGAATCGATCACCATCAACAGCAATAGAATGCAAGATTCCTGAAGAGGTATGGAAAGGTAACCCTTGTAATTATTATGATCTTAAATTTTTTTGTTGTGAAGCCTATGCTTTAACTCTGAAACATCAGCGTTCTAAATTAGATCCAAAATAAAAAAAAGGCTTATCTTTGTTGGATATGGTGATGGTATTAAGGGGTACAGGTTGTGGGATCCTACTGCCCACAAGATCATCATTAACAGAGATGTAATATTTGATGAATCATCTCTCATCAAATCAGAGGTAGATGTTCAAATGAAACATGAAGAAGTACCCAAGTATCAACAGATTCAGTTTGAAACCAATTCAAATACAAATGAAAGTGAACATGAACAAGTTTCTGAAGATGTTCATGAAGAGTTTCCTGAAGAGGAATACATGGTTGATAATAACAATTAACAGAATGTGGATGAGCCACAAACTTCTCTAAGGAAGTCTACGCGGGTCAGAAATCCTCCAAGAAGGTATGATTATTTTGTTTCGTCAGTTTCTTTAAGTACTAATGATGATGAACATTCATGCTATGAGGAAGCTATGAAGGGTTCTAACAGTGATAAATGGAAAGCAACAATGAAGGATGAAATGAAGGCATTAGAGAGAAATGCCACATGGGACCTGGTAGAACTTCCAAGAGACGGAAAATCTGTAGGTTCCAAGTGGGTCTACAAGCTAAAGAAGGATGTTGATGATAAAGTGGAAAGGTACAAAGCAACGCTGGTCGTGAAAGGATATTCTCAGAAAAAAGGTATCGACTTTCATGAAATTTTTTCACCAGTTGTTAAGTCTGTTTCAATTCGAATTGTGTTAGCATTAGTTGCATTACTTGATTTGGAGTTGGAGCGACTTTAAAACTACGTTCTTACATGAAGATTTGGATGAGGAAATTTACATGGAACAACCTGAAGGGTTCATTCAGAATCGCAGCAACAAATTTGTTTACAGGCTCAAGAAATCATTGTATGGTCTGAGGCAGTGGCCCAGACAATGGTACAAGAAATTTGACTCTTTCATGGTGAACCAGAATTATACAAGGAGTGAGTATGATCATTGTGTCTACTTTAAGAAATTTAATAATGGCATATTCATTATCTTAGTATTGTATGTTGACGATATGTTTTTAGCAAGCAAAAACATCACTGAGATCAACAGGTTAAAGGCTCAAATGGCTAGGACGTTCGATATGAAGGATCTAGGAGCAACAAAGCAGATTTTGGGCATGGAGATATTCAGAGACAGGAGGAATGGTAAGCTTTGGTTGTCACAACAGAAGTAGGTTGAGAAGATACTTTTGAGGTTTGGTATGAACGATGTGAAGCCAATTTCAATCCCTTTGGCTTCCCATTATAAGCTTTCTTCAAATTTATGTCCTAGTACAAAAGAAGAAAACGAATATATCTCTCGAATACCATATGCTAATGCAATAGGAAGTCTAATGTATGCGATGGTTAGTACAAGGCGAGACATTTCACACGCAATTGGGGTTGTCAGCTGGTATATGGCAAATCCAGGGAAAGAGCACTGGGCAACAGTAAAATGGGTGCTTCGGTATCTGAGGGGCACAAGTGATTACTGTATCACCTATAACAGGTGGTCGTGAGTTAGTCGGTGGATATGTTGATTCTGATTTTGCAAGTGATTTGGACAAGAGAAGGTCGACTTCAGGGTATGTCTTTACTCTTGCAGGTGTAGCTATTAGTTGGATGTCAAAGCTACAGAACATTGTTGCTTTATCCACTACAGAAGCATAATATGTAGTTGCTTCACATGTTTGCAAAGAGTCAGTTTGGTTGAAAGGTTTGTTTGGTGAGCTTGAAAGGATACAGGACAAAGTAAAGTTACTTTGTGATAGTCAAAATGCTATTCACTTGGCTAAAAATCCAACCTATCACAGTAAAACAAAACATATACCTATCAAGTACCATTTTGAAAGACGGGTCATCGATGAAGGTGGAGTCTCTCTTGAGAAAGTGCATACAAAAGAGAAATGCGCAGACATGTTCACAAAACCAGTGTTGTTAGAGAAGCTACGATGGTGCTTGGCTTGCAGAAAAGGTGATGAACAAAAGGAAGAAGCAAGGTATCAGGGTAATTGTTGTCAAGGTGGAGATTGTTGGAAACTGGTGACCACGAATTCCTCCAGGATTAAGATTTCAGATTCTATAATCCAGCGTTGGTTGTAACCAATAAGACCAAGTTAGATTATGGATGAGATTGCATTTAATAATCAGTTTTCCTGTGTAATGTGTATAAATTTATGTAAGCCTATAGAGGCAGACAGGGAGTGTAAGTGAGATGGCTAAGTGARCATGTTGTAATCTTCATGCTTTGAATAAGAAGAGAACCGATACCTGCTTGGTGGACGTARCCCAACATTTGGACGAACCACACAAATATCTGAGTTATATGGTTTATCTCTTCTGTATTGTTTAGTCTTTTGTTCTGTATTGTTTATCACTGTGTGATCTGGTCTTTTAGCCTACAGTTTTTTGGTGGCTCCACAATTAACAGTTAGTCTTATATGGTTKATCTCTTCTGTATTGTTTAGTCTTTTGTTCTGTATTGTTTATCACTGTGTGATCTGGTCTTTTAGCCTACAGTTTTTTGGTGGCTCCACAATTAACAGTTAGTCCCTCTCACAAAGCGTCTCACACTATCTTGAATCTGAAACCACCTCTCCACGAATGCAGCTCATTAGTCCCTCTCACAATACACTCTTGAATCTAAAGCCACCTCTCCATGAAATTAATTGTGTATCAATGATGAGAGGGGCTCTGTTTGAGAATTTTCGAAAGAGATTTTAGGCTTTAGAGAGAGCTTTTAGGCTTTAGTGTGGGAAAAAAATAATGATTGTTGATTTTTCAATCTGTGGGTGCTCCTTGTTTTATGGGGAGCTTGTACAAGTTCTCAAGATTCCAAACTTGTCCCATTCCATTCCAGCTCTTAAGCTCCCTAGAACTCGGGAACAGACTTTCTAAAGGTCAGGAGCGGATCCCATGTAACATTGAAGAAAATATTTAGACCAAATTAACAAAAAAAACTTAGAAATTAAAGAAATGGTATTGAAAAAAAGAAAAAGATATGGAAGAAATAAAAAAATTAGCATTATCAAGGAGAAAAAACATTACAAGAAATATAGAAAACCAAAGAGAAAAGTCCAATTCAAACATTTTAATTAATTAATGATGAATAAAACATTTAACCAAACATTTTAATTAATTAATAAGGCTAGAAATTTAAGCTCATGTGTGAAGATGATGAAAGAGAAATACATGTTGATATTAATAGGAATGACTGATATTAATAAAAATTCTGAGGTTTACTATTTAAACTTATTTTAATTATATATTCATTGATTTTGATTGTATATCAATCCAAAAAGTAGAACAGTTGGATTACTCTAATATGATTAATATATTAATTTTATTTAAACTTATTTTGATTATATATTCATTAATTTTAATTGTATATCAATCCAAAAAATAGAACAATCCAAAAAATAGAACAATTAGACTACTCCAATATTATTAATATATTAATATTTTTTTCTATTAAAAAAAAGTTCCTAATAAATCCAGTAAAATAATGAATCCAGTAAAAATATTCTAACTAATTGATTTTGGTTGTCAAAACAAATGAGATGCAGAAAAAGCACCTACTCCATATGCTAGTAAATTATGGTAAATTAATGAATTAGATATATTTGGTTATTTCAAAATTAAGTGTTGTGACACATATGATTGGGCATTTGTGCATTCAATCTTGTGTGTTTATTTGGTTTAATGCAAAAAATTATTAAATGAATTACTGACCAACCCTCAAAATGAGGAGTCATCACAAAGAATTAGGGACCATACTTCAAAATGATAGTCATCACAAAGAATCAGTGACCATCCTACAAACCAGACGCGTTGCAAACATATTGATCTAATCTTACAAGCAAGCCGTGTTTACACTCAATGTCAACCTTCTCGAGACGCAAGATACATTCAATGTCAGACCTGACAAGTCGATATATATTCAATGTCAACCTTTTTGGACGTGACAAGGCATGACAGGGCAGGTACAGTTTGATTGTAGATAACAAACAACTAGGGTGGGTTTCATCATATACTCCCCCAAAGAGAAATATTGGCATTTCTTATTATTAGACATTTAGTTACATATTGGCATTTCTTATTAGACATTTAGTTACATATTGGCATTTCTTATTACGGAGTTACTAAGGTATTTTATGCTGTATCGCTGATCTCTTGTATTAAATGTTTATGGTATTTAGATTTTTAGTATAAGTAGGCCCATTTTAGTTCTAAATTTTCCTTTTAGAGCTTTCAAGAAATCGTGGAGGGTATATCCTCGTATCCAATACGAGTTATACACCATAAAATAATATTATTTTGCAAACCAGTTTCTATACATTTATGGAAAGAAAAAAAGATTTGCTTCATTTTTAACCATGGAAGTTTCCTAAAGCTAATGTAGTTATTTTACAAAGCCAAGCTCTCTCTCAAGGTAAGTACATCACGGAACTTGAAAACTTGGGCCGAAGAAAATCCAATGAGATGCATTGAGAAAAACTAATTGCTTTCCATGAATTGATATGAATTTCAACGAGAAAAACATAGTCCCCCAATATATACGCCTATAAAGAATTAATCTCATGAAAAAATTGATTTCTATGAAAGAAGACACACATGAATTATATGTTATAATCCCCATTCTAAATTCACAAAGACAATCTCATGAATCTCATGAAAATTTGATTTCTTGACAAAATCTCATGAAAAAATTGATAGAATTTCTATGAAAGAAGACACATGAATTATATATTATAATCCCATTCTAAATTCACAAAGACAAGACAAAAGGAACTGTTTCAAGGGCAGTAAAATCATTCATTAGCCAATAAGAAAAGCGAGCAGTTAGTCAATGAATTACACTAATATAGTACCCTCGTATTAAAAAAAGAGTTGGGTCAGAGCAAGCAGACATATGTACCAGTGTCTATGAATGTTATCCATTGGTAAATTTACGCAGGGAAGTCAATACCCGAACCACTATCCTTGCATTGAGGTTAAGCAGGAGTTCGAAACTACCTTATTACTTTACCACAAGGCAAGGGGTGTCTGTGGTGCGCTCTTGACTTCCCTTCCCATTTATGAATGCAGTAAGAAATCCAGTTTATTTTTGTGGGTGAAATGCCATGCCAAAGACAGCATTTTGACATTTCAGACACCAAAACGAGAAATAACAGACGCTCAAGCGTTTTCACAGTTGAGAGCTGTCTTAATTCGGTCGACTGTACAGGATATGAGGCTGTTGACAGTTGCAACCGACCCTAAAGAGAGCTTCGCTGTTGGCACAGAGTCGACTAAAATCTGGAAAGCCACGGTCAATAATGAACCACTGGAGATTTTGTCATTAATGACATTGTTACCCAACCTCGACTGTGTCCCATCAGACAAAATAGCAAAACCCGATGGTAAAAGAGCCACGTAATCCGGGTCACCACCGTTCAGAACAACATTCATGGCCACTATATCAACGGGGGCGTAAATAACATAAGAGCCACATGCATCGGTGCAGCTCTCCTGGAGAATAAGCATGTTACCCTGGTTCGAATTCAAGTTCTACAAAACAAAAACAAAAAAATTAACAGGTCTTCCAACATCAAACTTTGTTGATCAGTATATGAAATCACGGAAATTATTGAAGACCTTGATAGTATGAACTTACGTTGACACGCAAAAGAGAGACACAATTTCCAGGATCTTGGCCGTTGGCAATATGTGCCATTTCTTGGACTAAACCTCCATTGGATAGAATGTCCCACTGTACAACACAAATTGGATAGTTTGTGCATTAGCTTTTTATTTTAATGTGAGGAAAGACCACCACTTTTAATGACAGACGTTGTGAGTAGTAGTCATATTATTACCTCGTTCCTCAAGTTTTCATCACGCAGGAATTGAAAGACTCGCATAGGAGTTGCAGGAAGCCAGAAGGACGTTGCTGCACTTAAGACAATGCCTGGAGGCCTGCC
>SNQJ01S0154134.1:0-22647 GCA_010110895.2 Picea sitchensis
TGGAAAGTGGTTAACCCTAAAATAAGGAAAATAGGTTAAGTGACCTAGAAATGGGTTAAGTGACCTAAAAATGGGTTAAGTGACCTAGAGGATGAAAGTATAAATAAGATAGCAATGGTCTCTTGTAGATCATCCTTTTTGTTTATCAATGGAGAGCTTCTTGTGAGAAATTGAGAATATCTTTTGGAGTATTAATGGAGAGCTTCTTGTGAGAGCTTCTTGAGCATTTTTGGTGTGGAAAACTTGAGAATATTGAATATATATAGGTGAATGAGGTAACCAAGGATATCTAAGATGAATTTCATAAGGAATGTGAAGAAAAGAGGGCCGGAATTGAAGGGAGGATAAATTCTTTTGATGATGCTTTCAAAGGTATGTTATTTACAGGTCATCTCACCATTTTCGCAATAAATTTTTTTCTCTAATGATTCAAACCGTGAAATTTATATTCCATTGAGAAAACATACCTAAGTATCTGTGGTAAACAATTTATCTTGTGGGTCGTTGTATTTTGGGAGTTACACTCTGTGGAAAATAGGGTTTGTGGCTAGTCCTGATACTAGTCAAAAACAGGCATTTCGAGTAACAACATCATAACTTCTTCATAATAGATCCAAATTCAGTGAGACCAAATGTGTTGGTTAGGGTACATGCTGTAGTATGTTTTGTTATAGTTTCATATCAATTCAACAAATTTGTTTTGTGGGACACGCTCTACAAGGTCGCTCTCTAGAATAATCCATAATTCAACAAGGTATGCCTTTTTTCTATAATGGATTTTCTGAGAGGTTCCAAGTAGTTCCACCTAGAGGAATTTCATAAAAAACACTGACGAACATTGTGTATCAGTTTCAAATCTTTATTCATTACAGGTACAAGGTTATGATTATTTCAAGATGGGGTTGTTGACTAATCCAAAACTAGTCATGGTTGAGACAAGCAGTTGATGAGTTGGCACATACATGATGTGTATAGTTGATGATGTTGGTACATATTGATGAGTCATTGTTGATGAGTATTTGACAAATGATTGGTATATACTTGGTACATGTTTGGATGCACTTGTTTATGGTGCAAGTTGATTACAGGTTGTTTGGCACAGGTTGGTGCATGGTTGATGCACTTGTTTATGTTGACAGATTGATATCTGTTGAGGATTGTTGCCTCATCTCAGTTGGTGTTGAGAATGTAAGATGATTCTTGCATATAGAGCTGGTTCTCTTGTAGAGTTGTACTGTATTTAGTTGTTGCTGAAAAACCCCCGGATTGAAGTCCATAATAAAAAGAAAAATTGTACATACATCTTGTGTTCTTTGTGTTCCTTGTAGAGATGATTTGTTGATGATATGTTGCTGATATGAATTCACATATAACTGATTATAAATGACAACAATGAGTAATGAGAAAATGTTGAATGTTAACTAAGGAGTTTTTGTGTAAGAGGAAAGTTTTGGGAAAAATATCCCCACACTCATTCACCCCTCCCTCTAAGTGTGGTAGGTGTGTCCAACATACATGACATATTTATTAGTGGTCGGTTTTGCAATCACGCAGGCAGTGCAGGACCCGATATACTCACTGACTTCCTATTGAAGTTTCGACCAGTAGAAATGTTTTTGGACCATTGCCACTGTATTTTTGACACCAAAGTATCTTGCCACTTGAATGTAGTGTGCTTCCCATATCATCTTAGTTCGCTTGCTTGATGGAACACATATATGACCCAGACTTCACAAAAACCCATCTTGAAGATGGAAATTAGCGACAATTGCATTTGCGCCCAACATTTGGTAGGTGGTGGTGAATTCTATGTCTATCTCATAGAGTTGGGGCCATCCAAAGGTCTCATGGTCAAAAGAGTCTAGCACCATGGTGAGTGCTGCGACTGGAGGTCTGTTGAGGAAATCAACGATGCGATTGGTGCTTTCCATTTTATACTTGATGTTGAGATGGAATTGCTGCAAGTATGTGGACCACTTCTGATGGCGGTGATTTTTCAATTTGATTTGTGTCTGCATTAACTGCAGTGGATTATGATTAGTGTGGATGACTGTCTCCTTCCCAAGAATGTAATGTCTCCACTGGCGGTACGCTTTCACAATGGAGTACATTTCTTTGTTGTAAGTAGGGTACATACGAACATCATATGATAGTGTCTCACTATGATAGGCCATGGAGTGGTCATGTTGAGTGAGAATGATGCCCAAAACATAGTTTGAAGCATCTGTCTCGATCTTAAAGGGTTTCTATAGGTCTAGTAGTGAAATCACTAGGGTTGAGAAAAAGAATTACTTCAAATCATCGAACGCTTGTTGTTGGGGTTGGCCCCACACAATGTTTTCCTTACCACCACCCCTAGTTACTTGGCCGAGGGCCCATGCAATATGGGAGAATATCAACATGAACTTGCGGTAGAAATTGGAAAGGCCCAAGAAGCTCCGAAGCTCAGTGAGTGTGGTTGGGATTGGCCAGTCACAGATGACTTGGATTTTGGTTGGATCCACATGTACACTATGCTGATCAATGATGTAGCCCAGGTAATGAATCTTATCCATGCTGAAGGAGAATTTTTCCAAGTTGGTGTAGAGTTGTTTCTCCTGCAGGGTGTGTAGAACCTATTGAATATGCTGCAAGTGTTCTGTCCAAGTCTTGCTGTAAATGAGGATGTCATCCAGATACACTACTACAAAAGTATTGGTGAATGGTCGCAGGATATCATCCATAATCCTCGTGAAAGTGGCTGGAGAATTTTTCAAACCAAAGGGCATGACCAACCATTAAAAAAGACCTTACCTTGGCTTGAAGGGACTCTTCCATACATATTTTTGTTCTATCGGGGCTTGGTGGTATCCAGACTTCAGATCAATCTTACTGAAGTATTTGGCCCCCGTGAGCTGATCAAGGAGGTCGTCGGTTTAGGGAATCAGGTATCGGTTTCTTACTGTGATTTTATTCAGGTCCCAGTAATCAATGTAGAGTTGCGAGGTTCCATCTTTCTTCTGTACCATCATGATTGGGCTCCCACAACATGATGGTATGGGACAGATGTTCCCCTTATGGAGAAGTTCTTGGATCCACCACTTGATCTCCTCATTCTCTAATAGAGAATGGCGATAGACTCACCCATTGGACAATGGTTTGACGGGGGTCAGAACGATGGGGTGCTTGACCTGATAGTGCAAAGGTACCTAGGTAGGTGAGGAGAAGATATCTGAGTATTATTTCATGACCTTATCCTCTTATTTCTATTGTGTGGAGAGGTCGGCCATGGAGTCCTTGGATGTGGTTGTGATCTTTCTCTTATTCTTAGAGAGAATCACGAAGAAGACAAGCTTCCCTATCTAAGAGATGACATTTCTGCATTGCTTGGCAGACATCAAGGAAATAACACTTGGTGGGACTGTCTCGGGTATCCCATACAATTTCCTGTTCAAAGTAACAATAACACTACAAGGCCTAGACTCATATACAACATGATGTTTCCTTAAATATGGTTGGCCCTATTGTAACCTAGGTCTGCACCCATGCTCTTTTCCCTCCTTTACCCTATACATCCATCAATTCTGATTTTTGTGGTAGCTTGCTTAGATTATTCTCCATTATTCAATCACTCATCTTCATGACCCCTGCTCATATTTACTTATTTTTCACCATCATTTTCGCTTTCTTGGAGGGTGATTTCATGTTCTGGTATGAGTTTGAAATACTTTTCATCATATTTTCCACTAATTGAGCATGAAGCAGATCCACCTAGTCTTTTGTGTGTGCAAGGGACATCCAGGTCCAACAAGTCCTTTGTAAGCTTAGTAAGCTTCTGCAGAAAAAGGAAACTAATCAAATAAGTCCATTTTGGGCTTAGAATTTAATTCAAACAGACATGCCAAATATTCACTGGTGGAGATCCAATAGTCGATGCATATCAATGGATCTCATGCATTCAGAGTCTCAAACTCATGTGGGGTTTACCAGGAATGACTCCATGATTTTGGATTTTGAGCATTTGAACTTGTCATTGGTTCAAATATTATGAATTTTCTAGATGCTGAAGTGCCGAAGCCTTCGAAGCTCTGAAGCAGTAGGTCCCTGAAGCCCAAAGTGGCGAAGAATGCACCACTCATTTGTCAATACATGTGGCAACCATATGGCACTGAAATGTGGCAGCCATATAGCACTGACACGTGGCATCCATATGGCATTGACATGTGGAATTCATTTCAACCACCTTGGGGCATGATATTTTTTCAATTTTGACTGACACATGTCACTCTCCTTCTGAGACACATCACTTCAGGAATGTACTACTTCAAGAGATCATCATGCTTCACAATCCAAAACTCCTGAAACCCAAAGTTCCTAAGAATGCGACACTCATCCGTTAAGACATGTGGAAGCCATTTGGAACTGACATGTGGCTTCCATTTGGCCCTGACACATGGCACTCATTTATGGTCATTTTGGTCCCATCATCTGCTCATTTTTGAGTGACATGTGTCACTCTCTTTATGTGACATGTCAGTAGACATAACATCATATGAAATCAGAACACCATGTCACTTTGGGCCATACCACCTCGGGATCTTTTTCAACTCAACATAGGCCGAAATTGCTGAAGGGATGAACTTTAGAAGTCCCGAAGTTCCGAATTGGCCCCATCACTAAATAGAGTTAGAGGAAGTCTAAAATTGGCAAACTAAGAAATATTTAGTAGGAGCGCTAAGGTGGCAGGGTCCCTCAGTTCGCATATTTTCAAAACTAATAGGTGACTCACATTCATTTAGGGAATAAGAGATGCCCGAACTTTATTCTCCTAGAACATTTTTGAGATTGAAAATCATAGTATAGCTCAAGAAGGAGCTATCAACACATCCAGTCATTTCTAGTGGTCTCAAACAATGTGTAGGAATGTCAATGATCGACACATCACTCACCTCTATCACTCTGAATCCGTTTCTTTCAAAGCCTCAGTGCGATTCAAGTTATGCATCAATCTAGTTTACTATGAACAACATTTTTCAGTTATTTAAGTTGAGACATTTCAAGTTAATGAATAATAAGTGGTAATTTGTGTTTGATATGAACTGCGTCCCTTTTAATTAAGTTAATTTTGAAGTATGCATCACTCCACTCCAATAGTGTCATAGTTAAGTTAATAAGTTGTTTACAACTGGGAACAAAGAGTGAAGCCTTAGTCCTAGATGTACGAGAGCCTTTGCAACTATGATAAATAGGCATTTTTTGTATGTTTTAAAGGGTTCAGTTTTTGGAGAATAATAAAAGCAACAGAAGGGTTAGACCTGCACAGTTGACTGTAAAGTTCTATACCTAGTGAATATATGTTGATGACAATTTTGTTCTCTTACTCAAATATTTTTGTGTTTAATCTTGTCTTGAATGCAAATTTTGTGATGTGTGCAATATGCATTTCCTCATTCTTTCAGCCATTGTTTTAGTTCATATTTTTGCTGATTCTACAACCTGTTATACAACTATTTTTTAGCGAAATATCTACTATTTGGAAATCTGCTAAATTATTTGCATCTAGATATTTGTCTAAGTCTTAAGATATTATTTCGAGTCTTTATTCTCACATAGAAAGTGATTCATTGCATTGCTTGTTGTTGTTTCCTGTGTTTCTCTTTTCATATCCCCAATTGTCTATTAACATCCATACCATTAGCAAAGGAGAACCTACTTTTATACTTTGTGGCCTCTCTAACCAAAGTACCATCTTTGAAGCCTATACTTAAGCTGACCAACAAAACCAACTTGTTAAAAAACCAAATCATTATAAACTTTAGGTGGCCTAGCTTTTCCATTTACCAGTCAAGTGCAGACCTTAGGACTAACAAGCCCAAAGAACATTACCAAATTTGAGAGGGGAAACATCACACAATGCCTCGTCTTTTAAGGGGTTGATACCGTATGACATGCGCCATTGTTGGCTGATGCGGATGTCGCTTCCTTGGCAGAGCCATCCGATGGTGTAGGGCTGCAGGTGCACATTGTTGGCAAGGTGAGTTGCTTGAAAACCTCTATTGAGATGAGGTTCTTTTGGCTACCACTATCAACAATGAAGTGTAGTGCAATACCCTTCACCCACATTTTTGAATGAAAAAGGAGCTCGCCTTCCTTTGGCTCATCTGGTTCACCGAGTTGGAGCTTGGTGGTAGCAATGGTAGCACTGGGTTCTGTGTCAATGATCCTTCTCCCCCTTTCTGGTTTAAAATCAAAGTCATAAAACACATCTGATTCAGAGGCTTTCACCTCAACCACCAGTGACTTATTCAACCGACAATAAACAATGTTATGCCAACGGATCGTATGGAAGTAACACCACTCCCCGATATATTTCTTTGTCTTTTCAGTGTCCTTCTTTGCTTGTTTCTTGGACTCGTTGTTTTGAGGATATATGTATTTTCTCTATCCTTTGTTCTATGGGTTGGGGCATCCCTTTCCTGGATTTTGCTGTGAGGGGTTCCTAGGCCCAAATTTCCATGTCTTTTATTTGAGCTTCTGCTCGATTTTGATGACAAATTGGTAGACCGTGCCCAGGGATGAGATGTCGACAAACTACATTTTTTCTTAGATGTATCTATGCAGACCGTTGCTATACTTGAGAACCAAATGTCACTCAAAATATTTGATACCCATCTTGGTGCGCATGGTATGGAATATATTTGTGAACTTGGACATCGCTTGGTCTCTTTCCTGTCGAAGCGTGGTCCATTTTGTGTACAGGTCGTCATAACTTCCAATAGGGTAGTATTGTTCCGTAATAACATCCCTGAAGGACTCCTAGTCGATTGTGACTGTAAATAATGAGGGTTCCTCTGTTTCCTTTTTCTCACATAAATTTTCCCATGAATATTTAACATGGGGGACAACTTTGAGGAGCGCAAAAGTAATATTTTCTCTACTCGACAAGTTACTGAAAGAGAAATACCCGTCTATCAGATTCAACCATTTATCTACCGCATCTGCATCTATCTGACCTTGAAATATAGGAATATTGAGTTTTATTTGTACCTTGACTAGGGCGACACCTCTGTTTGAGGAAGATGTGTCCCCTGTTGGTAGCCACCAAAGGATTTGCGCAAAACTATCTATCATCTCGTTCCTCTGTTGTGTGAGGAATTCCTCGAGAAACATTTTGAAGGGATATCCTCTCCCTTTGTATTTATTTTCTTTTTCCATGAGAGGGCATTTGTGCGTGCAAGAGATTTTTTCCTCAAGAGAAACAAGCTCAAGACCTTGTTGGGGACATGCATTAAGAACGACAAGGAGAAGACTACTCGGATACCATTGATCCAAAATATATTTGTAGAACGAAATGAATACAGATTATTAACAAAATATGCTTAACACAGAATAACAAATATACAACAAAACTTGTTTCTATTAAATAAGGAAATAAGTTGAAACTGTAAAATGTAGCGGAAACAAGCTTGCTAGAATGGTGGCGACTTCTATCTGAGAAGAGATGTGATGACTGGGCTCATTCACAATAATATGATTAAAATAAGGCTCCGAAGGCATTTTTACAATAAACAAGAATGTCAAAAACCCGAGACATCCAAAAAACCTAAACCTAGGAGTTGAAGCACCAAAAGTCACATGGGCCCTGTTTGGGTAAGTTAGTACATCAACTTCCCAGGATCATAACTTTTTCATACGATCTCCGTTTTAGGTGCAAGATAGCCCGTTGGAAAGGTATTTTCGAGGACTACACATTTTTTTTCTATCTATGAAAGGTCATTCTAAATGTGGTGAGCCCTAGAAAATGATGTTTAGGGCCTCAAAATGTCCCCGCAAGTCAGGGACCCGAAAACTAGGGAAAGAACTGCCAAAATGAGCTAGGTGGAATAGCTGGGAGGCCACTGAAATCCTTTTGGATCAATTCTCCCCCCTTAGGAAGCAATGGTCTACATTTCATTGAGTTCCCCATCAACATGAGGAAATTTCTGCTGAATTTGGTCCCGGATGAGCCACTTGCCTTGGTCCAGGAGCTGCCCTTCTTTGACAACTCAATAAAGCTAGATCCTTTGCTGGTGGGTGCCCTTGATATGTTTGTAGACAATATGATCATTCAATGTTTGGTTTTTGCATTTAGGGTTGATATCTATTGGTGTCAGTTGTTCTTCTATCTCTGAGGTGTCCAATAATGGTGGGAAATATGGTTGAAGGATATTCACGTTGAAAACTTGGTGCAAGCCAAGGAAGGGAGGAATGTTGAGCTCGAAAGAATTATCACCCAGAACATTGATGATGGTGTATGGCCCATAATGGAGTGGGTGAATCTTTTGATGGGGTCCTGTAAGACACTCTTTCTACAAGTGAAACCAAACTTTATCGCTGACCTGAAACTTATGTGCCACCTGGTGTTGATCATGGTGCTGCTTGTACTTGTCATTGGAATTCTGTAGGATATCCTGAACCTATTGACGGATGTGATGGATTCTCTCAATGAACTAGTTGGATTTTTAAAGTTTAATTAGAGTAGGAGTGGATTCAACCGAGGTGAATGCAAGGGGTAGTTCAAAAACTATGGGACCCAATGGTGGGAATCTCAACCCCATGTGAAAGGGGTTATGGCTAGTTGAGATATGCATGGCTTGGTTGTAGCTATGCTGAACAAAGGGGATAATATCATCCCTTGTGTGAGGGTGTTTGGAATTATACATGCACAGGACATGCACGATGATTCTATTTATGAACTCGGGTTGGCCATCTGTCTGGGGGTGGAATGCCGTGGATTTGGTGAGCTTGGTGTTTAGCACTGACTAAAGGCTTGAACAGAATGTGATGATAAATCAACTGTCCTAATCTGAGACAATGGTTTGTGGGATTCCAAAATGTACCCATACTCGTTTAAAGAAGAGTTTGGCAGTGGCCTTTGTTGTGATGCTCTTCTTGTAGGAGACCAAAATCGCCATCTTAGAAAAGAGATCCACAACCACAAAAAAACAGTCATTGCCCCTCTTGGTGGACGTGAGGCCTGACATATAGTCCATTGAGATGGATTCCCATGGTCTGTCAGGATTAGGCAGAGGGGCGTACAAGCCCTATTCCTTAGTGTCTAGTTTGGTAATCGTGCAGGAAGTTTAAGACCGAATATACTTGTTCACCTCCTGTCGAAGTTTCAGTCAATAGAAATGTTTCTGGAGAATTTCCACTGTCTTTTCAAGGTCGTAGTGTTCTGCCACCCGACTTTAGTGGGATTCCCATATCATCTTCACTCACTCGATTGATGGAACACAAATATTTCCTAGAGGACACAACAACTTGTCCTAAAGATGGAAATTAGCGACAACTACATTTGCGCCAAACATTTTCTAGGTGGTGGCGAAGTCAAGGTCTATCTCATAGAGTTAGGGCCATCAAGAGGTTTCATGGTCGTAGGAGTCTAGTACAGTGGTGATTTCTTCGACTGGTGGTCTACTGAGGCAATCAACGATGGGGTTGGTGCTTCACGTTTTATACTTGATGTTGAGGTGGAATTTCTACAAGTACGTGGACAACTTTTGATGGCAGTCATTCTGCAATTTTCCTTGTGTCTGCATGAACTACAGTGGGTTATGATCAATGTGGATGACTGCCTCCTTCCCAAGAATGTAATGTATCCACTGGTGGTAGACTTGCACAATGTAGTACATTTCCTTGTCGTAAGTAGGGTACTTACAAACAACATCTGATAGTGTCTCATTATGATAGGCCACAGGGTGGCCATGCTGAGTGAGAACAACATCGAAAACATAGTCTGAAGCATCTGTCTCGATCTTAGAAGGCTGTTGTAAGTTCGATAGTGAAAGTAATCGAGCTAAGAAAAATCCCTGATTCAAATCATTGAATGATTATTGTTGGGACTGGACCCACACAAATTTCACCTTACCACCACCTCTGGTTACTTGGATGAGGGCCCATGCAATATGGGATAATCCCAACACGAACCTGTGGTAGAAATTGGCAAGGCATAAGAAGCTCAAACACTTAGTGAGTGTGGTTGGGGTTGGCCAGTCATGGATGACTTGGATTTTGGATGGATACACATGTATGCCATGGTGATCAATGATGTAGCCCAGGTAATGAACCGTGTCCATGCCGAAGGAGAATTTTTACAAATTGGTGTAGAGATGGTGTTGTCATAGGGTGTGCAAAACTTGTTGAATATGGTGCAATTTTTTTGCCCAAGTCTTGTTTTAAATGAGGATGTCATCCAGATACACCACTACAAAAGTATTGGTGAATGGTCACAGGATATCATCCATCATCCTCATGAAAGTGGGTGGAGAATTTCTCAAACCAAATGGAATCACCAATGATTCGAAAAGACCTTCCTTTGATTTGAAGGCAGTCCTGTCTATTCTATCGAGACCCGGTGGTAGCCAAACTTCAGATCAATCTTACTGAAGTATTTTTCCCCGATGAGATTGTTGGCCCTCGACCAAGTCTTGAGATATCCTTGGTCAAGTTTGACCATTTTGGACTTCGAGAGCCTGTCGAAGGCGGAGTGCAAGATGAAGCAGAGATTGCAGGATATCGACCCCCTTTTGGGTCCTTTTTGGGATTTGGGAATATGTAACGAGTATGGGAATATCAACCCATGGGTTTACCCATTCTTAGGCCTATTTTGTAATCTATAAATAGATGTCTAGGCAATGTAAGGAAAAAGAATGGAAAGATAGAAGAGACATCTATGTCATGTTGTGCTAAGTGCAAATGTGGCTTGTAAATGCTTTGTGCATACTATGAGAGACTTGCAGAGCTAAGTGCAAGTGGTTGTAACAGAATGTGAAGGGATTTGTGTTGTAACGTAAGGAAGGAGGATCTAGCGAGCTGCACAGATCTCCTATCCTATGCGGAGTAAGGGTTTTGTGACTCTGTGCATGTATCTTATTGAAGAAGCTAATAGAGAAGAAGAGTTGGTGGATGTAGCGCCAGGCTGGGGGTGAACTACATATATGTTGTTTTGCTCTTCTTTGTGCATTGATGTTGGTTTACTTATGTGTTATATTTTGAGTGCTTGACATAGATAGATAGATATATTTGTTTATACTTTGTGCTTATGCTGAATCTAGATGCTAGATCTCACCTCTGTGAACTTGATTAGTGCTCGAATATGATAGATATGATATAATTCATTATGCTAAGTGATTAGATACATTAGATCTGGGTGAATGCTGTGATGCTCTATTTTATCTGTGGAGTAGATATTGATGAAGGTTTACAACTAAATGTTATGTTAAATA
This sequence comes from Picea sitchensis, assembly GCA_010110895.2. NCBI lineage: Eukaryota > Viridiplantae > Streptophyta > Pinopsida > Pinales > Pinaceae > Picea > Picea sitchensis. Next base: position 11,247 of record SNQJ01S0154134.1, read on the forward strand.
CTAGAATCAAATATCTGTGTCCCAGCTAAGGTTGCAAACATCTGAGTCCTGCAACCACCCCTGCCTCTACCTCGAGTGAGACTTCATCTGCTTCACAGATGTTGCTGAAAGGGATGGTAGTTAGGGTTTTGTTGGTGTGTTGTTGTAGTGTTGAACCCTAGGTCTCCCCCTATGCCAACAAATGGTTCTGTTGCTGGGATTGAAACTGTGATTGCTGTGAACTGAGGAAGAAGAATCTTTGTGAAAAGATTCGACCTGAAACTAAGAAAGCTCTGTGAGTAGATCTGTTTCCCTAGTGTGCATCATTCTTCTTGACTTGCGAAGCTTTGTGCCAAGAAAAGAGGTCATATCTGAAGAAAAGAGGTAAGATCTACAAGCTTTGTGCTCTGATAAAGGTAAGAATAGTGAAAAGTTCTAGATCTGAAAGCTTTGTGCTTTGTAGAAGTAAGATAAGTGGAAAATTTTGTTTCTAAAGCATGGATCTAGGTATGTTTGATAGATTCTATCCTAGCTCAAAAAATAGGGTACTGGTAGATGAAAGAAAGTTTGACATGAGTAGATCTAATAATACTAGTGAAAGATATAGTATACCTATGCATAGAAAATAATATTTGGACTAACAAATGGATGCAGGATCCTAGAAATATTTTTTTGCAGGTTAGGTCCTATGATCCTAGAGCATAGTACAAAAAGAGTTGGGGATCAGTTAAAAGAAAGAGAGGATTAATCCTCTATGATAGTTGCAGAAAACCAGGACATCTTGCTAAGGAATGCCTTGGGAGAAGACCTAGTTGTCTTTGCTGTACAACTATGGACCATGAAGTATTGGATTTCCCTAGAATGATTGCTAAATTTGAAAGAATGAATCTGAACCAAGAAACCCCTAAGGAAGATCCAGAAACTAAGATTATAGAAGAATCCCAGAAAGAATCAGAGAAATTATTGTTACAGATGAGAGAAACCCTGAATGACCACCGACATGTCAAATTATAAGAGATCTTTTATTAAAAAGAATGCATTGAATCAATATTAGGAGACTTCAATGTTGACTGTGTTCTGGATAAGGAAACACAAGTGAATGTTATGATAGAAAGAACCTGGGAAATTTTAGGAAAGCCTACTATGGTTCCTTCACTGGGAGGAATAGGATTATTTATAGGAAAACTGATAACCCTATGTGGGAATGTTGCTCAGATACCTATGAAAGTCAATGGAACTTCGACAAAAGAAGATTTTGATATCATTAAATTTATTGAGGACAACGCTCCATTTACCATGTTACTAGGAAGACCTTGGATTGAAAGAGATCAAGCTAGAAGGAAGGAATAAGAAGAAGTTTTAGCGCAGAAGAAGAAAGAGTTAAAAGATTTTATGACTAGAATAATCACACACTTGATTGAAGAACAAAAGAACAGATTGAATATATTTAACACCAGAGACTCAGATGTTGAAGTTGAAAAAACACAAGAACACCCATAGAAGATTGAAGTACCTATTCCAGATAAAGAAGAAGTATTACCCTTGAATCCTAGGAAAAAATCTCAACAGTGTGAAGTCACTATGTCAAAAGAAGATAAGAATCAGAATGGGAAAAGGAATACGAAGACAAAGCCCACTAGAAAGAAGGCTAGAAAACTAATTAAGAAGAGAGATAACATAAAAAATTTGCAGAAAGATCCATAAGGAACCTTGCAGAAGGAAAATTTGCAAAATTGGAGCTTCGCCGGGATATCAACACAGCGATGCATGTCACTTCTCCATGGCGAAGAAATATAGCTGTTGGGGACATTATAACCGTTATACCAACACTCTGAACAGCTATAAAGGCATTTATGACCACACAACGTGCCATCAGACCATTGGGACCGCCCCATAATGGACAAAACAGAGTTCAGAAAGGCTTCATACCCATTGCAAGCAACCCGTTGCCAAGTTACCTATTTATCCTGTCGTGCCATGCACCGAGAACACTTTTTCTAATCATGAACTTGAGCCCACAAACTTGTTGATTTTATACAGTGATCATTGTGTTGTATTTCCTTCTATCCTATTGCAGTGTCTAAGTTACTCCTCAAACCCAAATATTTCCAACTCTAAGCGTATATGTCGGACGCGCTCAATGCAGTAGAGAGATTTGTTAAAGAAGTTTTGATCGACCTCATGAATGAACAAGTCATGTCAATGTATATAGGGGTACAAGCATCATCGACGAGAGGAATAAAAGCCTCTTCATCAACTGCTTGCAGAGCCAGACCATCTAGGCCATTAGATGAAAAGTGAACCAAGAACATGGGTGATCTAGCGAATTCCAATTTGATCTTGAGTATATTAACCACCTACATACCACCTATGAGTGGCACAGTAAATTGAGATAGCGTGCCCAGATATTTTGAGTACACCTTGGTCATTGTGAACCTCCCGAAGGGGGTCCACGCAGTTCGAGCAGACCAAGACAAGATTGCAGCATTGAAGTTCAGTGACTTCAACCTTGGCGACCAAAAAGTCTATAACATGCTCACCCCACATAAGTACCTGACCAAAATGAAGGGGAAGAATTCAAAGATAATTCCCTAGACATGGACCCATAACCTCGCACAGTCCACCCTGTTGAACATCATGAAGATCCCACACTTCGGAATACACCAAGAGGTGAATGCTTGTGTCAAGTTGTTGCTTTCTTGTTACCATGGAGGCTATTTGAGGCTAGACCATCGTATTACAGTCGATCCGACACTGATAACTCATATCACAGGGTTGAGTATGCAGGGACCTGATCCATAGGATTTTTATCCAGGAAAATCCATGGATCATGCTCTAGCACAGAGGATCAAGGACACCTATGAGGATGTCGAGAAGGGGATGAGAGGCTATAAGGTAGCTTCTATCCAGAGTGGCACAGTACGCCTCACCTGTCAATTCATTGCATGGAATTTAGTAAGAAAGAACTGACCTACCCAAGTCACCAATTTTGTAGTTAACCTCACAGGGAAGTGCGCAGAAGGCCTACAGATGAACTGGGTGAAGTACCTGGTGAATCAGTTGGAACTAGACTGCAGAGAAGCACACTATCAAGGTTACAAATTCCATCTTAGTTGGATTTTGATCCTTATTTCATTCATCACCTAGGAGATGCCAGAAGGTGCGACCTTCCTCGACATCAAGCCATTTGAGCCGCTGGCTGCGAAGTTCAGTACAATTTGGTATTCCAACGATATGAACAAACAGTGGAACTCAATTGTTGTTTTTAATAACTATTACGATCAATTGAAGAGAGTCACCCATTCCGAGCCTCGCATGACTCCGAATACTCTACACTGGTTCCGACCTTTGATGAAGTTCAACACAGATCGACATTTCATTTATATTACAATGCATGACGATGAACATAAGCAATATATTCAGTCCTACTACAATATGACAGAGGAGGACCTAGAGGAGATTACTAAGGAATGGTACGTTGACCTCCTTATCCTCGCCAACCCCACAGATATATCCAACATCGACAGCCTAAAAAATGTGCAGGATACACCTCGACCTAGTAAGACAAAGAATACCAAAGAGGTCCAAGAATTAGACAGTGCATCCATGAAGACTGCTTCCATATCACCAGAGCAAGGAGGTGATGGCGAAGAGTTAGATGAAAAAGAATTCGAACAGAAGCAAGGAGATGAGGTTGATCCACTGAAGAATAGGAATGGTTCACCTCCAAAACCTTCTTCCCAGAAGAAATCAAAAGCCTCCATGACCAAGATGCAGACTGTACTCACCTCTGACGACTTCGACTTCCTCATAGTAGCCCTAAACGATGCTTCACTGGAAATAGAAGAAAAACAAGAGGCCAAGAAGGAAGCAATGTATGCTAGGTTTGAAATCGAACTCCGAGGGGTACAACAGGCACTACAGTCCAACCACGCAGTCTCCACTGTGACTTTTCCATTGGGAACACCATAGATGGGAGACGAGCCAACCTAACTCCACCGATTAGATGATACACTCGAAGCTCTCCTTCGAAGAGCACAAGAGGAAAAAGAACAAGCCACCCAGGATTTGATGCAAGTAAAAGGAGTACTTGTAGAACAACGCCAAGTTGCAGAACAGGAAAATATTGCACTCCAAGCAAAGTTCAACGAAGAAAAATCACAGATACAACAAGGAAAAGAACAGTTGCTTGCCGAGAAACCTGAAGTAAGGGAAGCAGTCAACAAACCACTTCACTCTACGACAGTCATTGAAATAGAGGAAACATATCGAGTTACACAACAAGTAGATCATCTTGAAGAAGTGATCTAGCAACTACAACAATGCATCACAGACTTAGAACTACGCACAGTGCCCGAGACCCCACAGGATGTGAAGGACTAAAGAGAAGGAACTTCCAGGAGAGCAGTTGAGAGAATAAAGTCCCTTGCTATGGAATACATTCAGCTGAGTGATCATAGTGCCCTAACATATGAGAAATTCACTGAGAGTCCAGAATTAAGAGCACTAGAATCACAGCTCCAAGAGGTGAATTATCAAGAAAAAACAATACAGGCATAGTTGAAGCTCCTGTTAGTTGTGGAAAGAATGAAGAGATCTCAAGAGAAATGCACCGCCCAACAACAGATTCACGTTATTTGGAGAAGAGTTATGGAAGTAACTCAAAGAATCCAAACTGTGTAAGATAAGGCCTACTAATTTTTCACAGAAGTTGAAGGCCGAGGAGAAAAACTAGAGCAGGTTGTTAATACATCTCAACAGTGCCTGGAAGGACCTATGAATGATGCATTCATCCAAGATTTTTCTGAACAAGAGGTCGTAGAACAACAACAAGTTGAAGCAACTTGAGCCAAGCTTGAGGCTTTCGAAGCAAAAATTCCTACATCAGAGTGACTCATGAGGAGTCATAGGTGAGTGTTGGGGGGCTATTGGCCCTCGACCAAGTATTGAGAGATCGTTGGTCAAGTTTTACCATTTTGGACTTCAACAACCTGTCGAAGGAGGAGCACAAGATGAAGAAGGGATCATGGGATCTTGGCCCCTTTTTGGGTCCTTTTTGATATTTGGGAATATGTAACGGGTATGGGAATATCAGCCCATGGGTTTACCCATGCTTAGGCCTATTTTGTAATATATAAATAGATGTCTAGGCGATGTAAGTAAAAATAACATAAAGATAGAAGAGGCATCTATGTGATGTTGTGCTAAGTGCAAGTGTGGCTTGTAAATGCTTTGTTCATACTGTGAGAGACTTGCAGAGCTAAGTGCAAGTGGTTGTAATAGACTGTGAAGGGATTTGTGCTATAATGAAAGGAAGGAGGATCTAGTGAGCTGCACAGATCTCTGTGCTATGCAAAGTAAGGGTTTTGTGGCTCTGTGCATGTATCTGATTGAAGAAGCTAATAAAGAAGAAGAATTGGTGGACGTAGCCCTAGGGGTGGGGTGAACCACGTATATGTTGTGTTTCTCTTCTTTGTGCATTGTTGTTGGTGTACTTATGTGTTATCTGCTAAGTGCTTGACATATATAGATAAATAGATCTATTTATACTTTATGCTTATGATGAATCTGGATGCTAGATCTGACCTCTGTGAACTTTATTAGTGCTCGAACCTTCTAGATCTTATATAATTCCTTATGCTAATTTCTTAGATACATTAGATCTAGGTGAATGCTATGATGCTCTGTTTTATCTGTGGAGTAGATATTGGTTAGATATTGATGAATGTTTACTGCTAAATGCTTTGTTAAATACTATAATCACAGATCTGTGTCCCAGCTAAGGTTACAGACATCTGATTCCTTCAACCACCCCTACCTCTACCTCTGGTGAGACTTCATCTACTTCATAGGTGTTTCCGAAAGGGCCAGTAGTTAGGGTTTTGTTGGTGTGTTGTTGTAGCGTTGAACCTTAGGTCTGCTCCTGTTCCAAAAAAACTTATCAAGGAGGTCACTGATTCAGGGAATTGGGTATCGAATTCTAAATTTGATTTTATTCAGAGCCCGGTAATCAATGTAGAGTCTCCAGGTTCCATATTTCTTCTGTGACAGCACAATTGGGCTCCCGCAAGGTGATGATATAGGAAAAATGTTCCCCTTGTGGAGCAGTTCTTGGATCTAATTCTTGATCTCCTCATTCTCTAACATAGAGTGACAATAGACTGGACCATTTGGAGGTGGTGCATTGGGGGTCAAATCGATGGGGTGGTTGACCTGATAGTGTAGAGGTACCCCAGTAGGTGAGGAGAATATATCTAAGTATTCTTCCGCGACCTTATCCACTTGCTTCTATTTTGTGGATAGGTCATATGTGGAGACCCTGGATGTGGTTGCGATCTTTCACTCATTCTGAGAGCGAATCATGAAGAAGACAAACTTCCTTGTATGAGAGATGACCTTTCTGCATTGCTTAGCAGAGATCAAGGGAATAACAGAAGGTGGGAATACCTCAGGTATCCTGTACAATTTATTGTTCAAAGTAATAATAAAACTGCAAGGCCTAGAATCATATACAACATGACGTTTCCATAAATATTGTTTTCCTAGAAGTACATTACAAACTTTGAGAGGGGAAACATCACAAAATACCTTATCTTTGAAGGGCTTGATGTCATATGACATGCGAAATTGTTGGCTGACGTGGATGTCACTTCCTTGGCAGAGCCATTTGATGGTGTAGGGTTGTGAGTGTGATGTTGTTGGCAGGGTGAGTCGCTTGAAAATCTATGCTGAGATGAGGTTATTCTGGCTACCTCTATCAATGATGAAGTGTAGCAGGGTACCCTTCACCCACATCTATGAATGAAAATTTTTCTCTCCTTCCTCTGGATTGTCTAGTTCACTGGGCTATATCTTGGTAGGAGAAACGATAGCACTGGGTTTTGTGTCAATGATCTATCACCCCCTTTCTGGTTCTGACATAGAGTCAGAACCTACATCTGATTCAGAGGATCTTATGGAAGTCCCATCACTTACCGATATCTTTCTTTGTCTTTCAATGTCCTTCTTTTCTTACGGCCTGGACTGGTTGTCCTAAGGCTATCCATATTTTCTCTATCCTTTTTTCTGTGGGTTGGGGATGCCCTTTCCTTTCTTTTTCTATGCAGGGTTCCCATGCCCAAATTGGCACATCTTTTGTTGTAGCTTCCCCTCCATTTTGATAACATATCAGTAGGCCACGCTCAAGGATGAGATGTCCAGAAACTCCAATTTGTCCTAGATGTATCTATGTAGACCGATGCGATACCTTAGCACTAGATGTCCCTCAGAATCATTGAAACCCAGCTTGGTGCACAAGGTATAGAATATATTTGTGAACTCAGGAACTGCTTAGTCTCTTTCCTGCTGCAACATGGTCCATTTTGTGTACAGTTCATCATAGCATCCAAAATGGTAGTATTGTTCTGTAATAGCATCCCTAAAGGAATCCCACGTGACTGGGACTATAAATAATGAGGGTTCTTCTATTTCCTTTTTCTCACAGAAAGTTTCCGACCAATCTTTGACATGGGGGACGACTTTGAGGAGTGAAAAAGTAATATTTCTCTATTCAAGAAGTTATGGATAGAGAAATACCATTCTAGCATATTCAAACATTTGTCTACCACATATATGTCTACCTGACCTTAAAATATAGGAATATCGAATTTGATTTTTACCTTGAAGGGGGCGACGCTTCTGTTTGAGGAATATTTGTCGCCTATTGGTAGCCACTGAAGGATTTGCAAAAAAATATCCATCATCTCGTTCCTTTGTTGTGTGAGAGATTCCTCGAGCAACATTTTGAATGGATCTTATGTCCAGTCATATTTATTTTCTTCTACCATAAGAGTTTGTTTGGGAGTGCGAGAGATTTTGTTGTCAAGAGAAACAGGATCGAGACCCAATTCTTTGTACCTTGACCTTGTTGGGGACATTGATGCAGGAGCATCACCAACAACAAGTGAGCGTGGGGCAAGAGCCAACGCATTTTGGAACATGATGAATTGTTTGAAATGTTTTGAATTTTGATACAGCAAACGTAAATGAAATAATTAAGAAAGGGCGTACTTGTAGATTTTAATTAGACCTTGAGCGTCCCGCTCTCGTCTGAAGGACTAAGAGGCATTTATGCTAGTAAATGTAAGTAGATAGCTTTGAATTCTTAGATTAGAAAGTTTTAGGAGTTGGAGGGAAAATGGATATAGACACCCTCATTTGTATCATTATAACATTAGCAACGTAATAAATCAAGAGAGCATAGGAGAGAAGAAGCAGAGAGTTGTGTAGAGTAAAACCCCATGTACAAAAGTTCTGGATAAATACAAAGATCGCTAGTTCAAACTCATGGTGTTCAATTTCTTTCTGTGTTTATATATGCTGATTGATATGTGCTTGTTTACTCTCTGTTATGCATTTGCTTTGATGCGTGAATGTATGATTTCATGTTGAATGTCTGAAATATGAAGAGATGGAGAGTAAAGAATGAGTTTCAATTGTTTCTCAGAAGAGTTTTCCTGCAAGGAGTGCGGTGAAATTGTCCACAAGGTGTGCATTGACAGAAGTCAAAGTTCGTCTCTGCAAGCTCAGGAGAGATAACCTTGTTCTCATTCTCGCATAAGTGCAAGTTGATCACAGGAGCCGTGCAAGGAGTGCATAGGCCGAGTGAACTCTCAGAGTTACAACTTGAGTGAAATTGTTGAAAGACTGTTGTCACAGAGAGTGCGCAGAGTCGAAGAATTCAAATACTCAGAAGTATTTGAAGAATTACTGCAAGGAGTGCATGCAGGAGTCTTTTTGAAGACTCTAGGTTGTGGTAAAATCTCAGAAGAGTTAGTGCCTTGAAGTATCAGGAGGAGGCACAGCGACATTGTTTTGCTGAAGGACATGTTCCATAAGGGAACACTTTGTTCATTTCGCAGGAATTGTCAAGGAGAAATTTGATGGTCGGCATTCTCCGTGGAGAATTCGCGAAGTCCCGAAAACCGTCAGATCTTGCAGGGGAGCAAGAAGGTTATAGTGAGTGTTTTTCTAAGTGCAAGCTCATGATAAATAGGGTCGTTGGATCACCCGTGGATAATCATTTCGGAGTTCGGAGGTTTGAAGGTGAAGAAGAATCCGACAGCACAGAGTGGACATGTGGCATACTTGTCGACACGGAGGTCAAACTTTTGTTGGAGAACTGAAAGCCTTGTAGCAAGATTCACAAAATCACGAAAGGTGAAGTCCCAAAATAGCGAAGGAATCTGAGCCGTTTGCTGGAAGAAGGACACGTGTCACAAGATCCTCTCTATCGGGGATTCGAATATCGAAGGTCAGAGGAGGAAGTCTCTTAACTTCGCGAGTGGTGAAGTCATGAGAATATTGGGACCGTCCACCTGAGGAGGATAGGTGGCAGAGATCGAGGGATCTTGCGAACTCGGAGGTTTTCCAGGTGAGAGCCCAGGAGTTGGGTGCTCGAAGTCATGAGTGGAAAAATCGCGAGGAGTAAAGACAACTGTTGGATCCAGAAAATAGGAGGACCGTTGGATCAGGAACCCCATTGCCTATCATGCATTTAGGGGTTCGGGGGTTGAAAGGAGTCATTTTCAACTTCATGAGTAGCGAAGTGTCGAACGCTGGGCACAAGGGACACGTGGCCGGACCACAAGGTGGGCTCGAGAAATAGACAGGTAGATACATGTCACCTAGTGGAAGGAGTCAACACCCCATTGACTTCTTGCGTCTCAAGGATTTGGGAGATAAGGGAATGAGAGTTCAACCCTTTGACTCGCGAAGTCGCGAGTAGCGAGAACGTGAGGAGAAAAGTCAACATCACTTCTCGGGGTTTCGTGAAGGGAAGGTGCCAATGTTGGTCATGGAAACTTGTGAAGCGGCGAGTAGCGAAAGGTGCTAGCGCTTAACCTAGGCGGCAGTCGTGCAAGGAAAGTGATGACAGAGGAAGGAGCCATAGCCGTATCGGCATTTTGGGTATCACAGAATTGGAGGAGGAAGAGTCAAAGTTTCGACTCGTGGATCGATAAACGAAGATTCCAACATGGAATCCGAAAGAGTTGATCTAGCTAAAAGGGGTTACAGAATGATCCTATGAGTGGATCTTGGTCCGAGGGCTGATAGGTCTGCATCAGTTTGGTTTCAGAGCTTGAATCTGTTTGTATACTTCAGACAGGGAAAGCGAGAAAGAAAATCTCAGCCATGCCGTTGAGAAGAAGAGTCAGGCAAACACCTGATCCATTAGAGGAAAGGGAAATGCCAAGAGGAAGGGGTAGGCAGGTGCCAAATCCAGCCATGAAAAGAGAGATGCGTGACATACGCGCCAGACTTGAGGACATGGAGACAACACAGAAGCACACAACTGGTGTTGGAGATGTCAGTGAGTCTGAAAGTGAAGATGAAGCTGGACATGAAAGAGAAGAAGTTATAGCAGAACATGCAGGAAATGAACGCCTAATTAGTGTTGTTGCAAGAATGGGTGCTAAGGTAAAAATGGATATTCCAGTAAATGAAGGAAACCTAGATGTTGAAGAGCTTCTAGACTGGATTAGATCTTTGGACACATATTTTTACTATGAATATGTTGAGGAAGATAAAAAGGTCAAACATGTTGTCACAAGATTGAAAGGACATGAAACATTGTGGTGGGATGAGCTACAAGCTGACAGACGCTGCAAAGGAAAGAATAATATCAAGAGTTGGGATAGGATGATCACGAAGATGAAGGCGAAATTCATTCCCAGGGATTATCAAATTACTTTGTTTCAGAGAATGCAAAATTTGAGACAGAAACTGATGTTAGTGAAGGAGTATACTGAAGAATTCTACAGGCTGAACATCAGGGTAGGTCATTGCGAAAGTGATGATGAAAAGGTTTCCAGGTACATGAATGGTCTGAGATACGACANGGCTCTAAAGGCTGAAGAGAAGCTGAGCAAAAAGAAAAGTCAAAGAGGTCGAGGCAAAAGTCAATTCAGAGGCAAATTAGTTGCCTAGGATAGAAATCAGAAACCCAAGGAAGAGTGGAAGAAACCTCAAACTCAAACTGAGAGAGATGGAAGCTCACAGAGAGGGAAATATACTGAACATAAAGGCTAGTATGCTGATGGAAACATTTTTCCTCGTACCAGAGGTAGAGGAAGAGGAAGAGGTGGAGTGGTGAAATGCTTCACATGTGTGTTGGCAACCAACTCATTTTTTTTAATTACTAGAAAAATGTTGCCTACACCTCTTGTCTTCTAAACGACAAATCATCTTCGCATTGTGCTTCAAGACATTTGCTTCATTTTCGCGACAATTGCAATTTTATTTCGATTTGATTTTCACAACTGAAAGTGTGAAAACACTTCTCTCGTTGTCTGGACTATCGTCGTCTTTTATTGATTTGTTGAAAGACATTTGACCATTGGTTTATCACTTCACTGCAAAAGGTTCTTTCAAACTGTATCCA
>SNQJ01S0154135.1:2418-17410 GCA_010110895.2 Picea sitchensis
TATATGGGGCCGAGCCCACTTGGGATTTTTTTGTGGATGCGGTAAAGGAACAGTATTACCCTGTTGGCAACTATGAGAACCAATACATGAGATGGAATACACCGCGACAAGAGAGGGGCTAAGAAGTTCCAGAGTTCACAAATACCTTCCATACCTTGCGCACCAAGCTAGGTATCAAAGAATCCAAACGACATTTGGTTCTAAAATACCATGGGGCTCTACAAAGATACATCCAAGCTTAAATGGATTTTCTGGACATATCATCACTCAATGCTTCTTATCGATATGTTGTTAAAATCGAGTAGAAATTTGAGCACCAGAACAAACGGGAGTTCAGGTATGCAAATACGCAACAACCAAAGTATGACAAAGACGGCCCTAACAAACAGTCTCCCGAAAACCAGTCTAAGGCACAAGAAAAGAAGGGTCACGGGAAGACAAAGAAGGACACCGAAAAATGGTGCAATTTCAACAAAATCCCTTGGCACAACACCGATGAATGTCACTCAAAACAGTCATTGGTGGCTGAGATCAAAGACAAAGAGCCAAACCCTGATTCTGAATCTGATTCTAAAAATATTGGTGAAAGACATATCATCGATGCAGACCCCAGTGCTATTGTCACGACCTCAACAATTCAACCAGAATAACCAACAAATCCTGAAGAGGGGAAGCACCTTTTTCATTCATAGATGTGGGTGAAGGGGACCTCGTTGCATTTTATTGTTGATAGCGGAAGCCAGAAGAACCTCATATGAGAAGAGGTCATCAAACAGTTGGGAATGTTAACAACACCACACCTGCAACCATACAACGTCGGGTGGATTCACCAAGGATGATATCTTTGTGTCAGCTAGCAATGTCGATTGGCATACGACATGCAACCCTTCAAGGATGAGGTATTATGTGATGTTTCCCCACTGGATGTCTGTGATGTTATCTTGGGCCAACCATATATGTGGAAGTGTCATGCTATTTATGAGTCTCGACCCCGTAGTGTCATTTTTACTTTGGGGGGTCATCTCTATAGAATACCAAAGGTAGTTCCGACTATTGTTCCACCTAAACAGTACAGCAAAGTAGTATCTCATACTACAAAATTCAGCTTCTTCACAATCTGTTCAAAGGATGAACAAAAGGATACTGCAACCACTACAACCTCGACCCAAACACCTTCTATCCAACAGAAGCAGGTCGACAAGAATGCAAAAAAGTGTAAAGATTCCCTCTTCACATAGGCACCTCATGTATCCAGATTGGTTAAAAAGGTCCAACCCTTCCAGCCACATGTTTGTGACAACCTTCAACAAGCTAAGGAACACAACTTCCCCAACAAGGCAAGCATCTCATCAAGATGCAGATTCAACAAACGTTTTTCCCTCTCCCCCGGGCACTCAACGCAATGTATACCATTGATTCCTAAGGAGGGAGGATTTATCTAGGTGCATATCAGTGGCCACCCACGTTTTCCAACTGGCTCAAAACAATTTTCTGGCAATTTTGGCAATTTACTATTTTTAGCAGTTTTAACCTCCGGGGCCATTTTGAGGGCCTAAATGAAGGTGTTTTGAGATCAAGCTTCTTGATTATATCCAAAGTCATGATTGACCCCCCAAAAAGAATCTCCTTGATGATACCTTTCCAATGGGATATCACATGCCTAAAATGGAGATCGTATGCAAACGTTGCGACCCCCAGAAGTTGATGTACTAACTTACCCAAACAGGGCCCACATGACTTTTGGCGTTTCATCTCCTCGGGTTAGATTTTTGGATGTCTAGGGTTTTTGGCATTTCTGTTTATTGTAAAAAGGCCTTCAAAGAGTCATTGTAATCATCTTCTTGTGAATGCGAGTAGCCTTCACATCTCTTTTCATAAATAAGCTGCCACCATTCTAGCGAGTCTTTCACTCCGTATTTTTACAGTCTCTGTACATTTATTTCATTAATAGAAATCATGTATTAATGTATCTTTGTATTTATGGTTGCATCTCTGATACATTTCTTCTATATTATTGGATATTCGTGATATCTCTGTGCATTTCTTTATTATATCTCCGTTCTCAATTCGTGCCAAAAATAATCCGGATCATCCTTCTAGAAGCGAAAGCTTCTATTAGGTATTCTTACATTGGACTTATTCTTCCTTATTTCTAGGCCTTATTAATATTTACCTTTATTACATCGGAATATATTACTCTACCTACGTGAGGGGTTAGGTCCCTAACACTGAGGCATCCCCTTCTCTGCTATACAGTTCCTCAGGTGATCCATCTTGTCTTGCAAAGGTTTTCTCCCACAAGAAGAATTCCAGAGACTTCATCGAGCCTTACAGTCAAGGCATCCCTCAAACTTGCTCTGTCAAGGCGTCCCTCCAGATTTTTTTACCTCAACACAACATATTCCAAATGATCATGGCTTACCATAGGGTTCTCATGGCTCAGCAGTAGCCATTTTTCATGCTTTTCATCTTGACAACCTTCATCTATCCTTTCTGAATGGATATTTTCTTCTCATCTGTATCACAGGTATACAAAAATTCATGAGACATCGTCATAAATTCTAAATTTCAGGATTTTATTGCAAATTTGTCACCCATAGATTTTTCCAATTTCCTCATTTATTTTCAGATATGTTCTGCACGGAACGAGATTCATCAATTATGGTACTTTCCTTCCCATAGAAGTTTGGCTCAACAGGAAATTTTTGGGCTTACAACACTACCATATCCAAGACCCTTTGCTTCCTGCGATTTCAACATTCCTCAGCCAAACACATTGCTAGTTCTCATGCACATTATATGTTAATTGCACACTTGCAGTGGTTCACAAATTATTTCAGGACTGTGCACACTAACAATCAAATGCATTTTATTCAAATAAAATGTCATTCCTTGTGGTTTGGCTCAGCAAATAATTAGTCTTCCTTATGGACTTATAGCACAACCATATCCAAGACTCTTTTCTTCCTGCACTTTCAACTTCAATCAGCGAAACACATTGTTAGTTTCCCATGCACATATATTTTCACTGCACCTTTATAACGTCATTACAAACAATTATTAAATTGTGCATGCTAACAATCAAATCACATTTATCTATTCGATGATATAAATAAAAAGGAAATTTCATTCCTTACATACGCATTAGTTCAATATATCAACCTTTCCAGATGCAATTCAACATTAAGTGAATTTAATCAGTGTGCCAATGTTCATGGCCACATTCACACATAATGCGCCCTTGCATCAATTTCATATTATCACTTTTTAGGTTAGGCACTCTCGCTAAGGTGTGTTGGAATTCAAGCAACTTATTACCATATGGATTCTTTGTCCATAATTATTATTTTAGCATAACCATATTTTCTTCTCTGAATCGATCACATCCTTAAATTGTCATTCATGAAACTCAAGGTTTCACATGAATTCTTTTAAGCATTCCTTGATTGGTTGAAATGCATTCATGACATATTAGGTCATGAATTCTTCCAAGGAATACAAAGAGTCTTTACGACCAGAGGTTCACACCTCCATCATTTAGGTTCTCCTTCCTGAATCATACCCTACTTGGGTATCCAAGGCATACAACTACCTTTCAAAAGTTCATGCATAACATTAAGACAATATTTCATAAGGGGTTCTTACCAAATCCCTTCATACCTTGTGCCACATAGGAATGAACATTTTTATATCGATTCTCGACTGCTAGCACCCTCTTTATGATTTTGACCTCATCAACAATGCTTTATGGGGACTTTTACATCCTTGTCAACAATCTTTCAACTGTAGCCTTCTCATTGTCATCCTCTACTTGATTTTTCCCATCATTGGCAATTGTCTTCCTCAACAACTCCAATTCCTTTCTATACATAGCATGCATCGTCATATTTACAATTACATTAGTTGTAATATTAAAGAAAATGCATATATCATAACATTCAAATCCATAAAACCTATTCAAAATGTCCTAGCATATCTTTATGCACTTCATCACATTATCCCTAATGTTTCCATGAGTGCAACACAAACAGATCTCGATTGTTTCTACAGTAATACAACCATCATCACTATGGTGTCAAAACCTTTTACTTTCATCAACGTACTATCTCTCTCATCCCAGAGAAAACATAATACTCACTAAGAAAAGGATCGAGGGTTGTCCCCTTCTTCCAATTCTTTCTACATTGCCTAGGGATTTTCAACCCAGTTGAGTTATCTCTAAGGCCTCACTGCCTTTTAATCCTATGGCTTTGTTACAAAATTCAGGGTTCTTAGGGTGAGAAAAGTGTTCCTCCTTTTTTCCCCCTTTACTTATGAAATCTACTTCTTGTTGTGATCTTTCTGCTCTTTTCTTGAGCAGCCTCATTTAGGCTCACCCTAACTCTTAGGATACTTCAACATGATTTAATAGAAAATACTTTTGTCCATAATGAATCATGAAACTATACATCCTGCACATTACCATTTGATTATCAGAATGGTCAAAATTCATTATTAGTCTTTTATTCATTACATGATGTTTTTCAAAATGTAATCCATGATTCTTATATATATATATATATATATAGAGAGAGAGAGAGANTTGCTACTTAATTCTCAACAATCAATAAGGTTGTGACTGTTCTCCTAAGAAAGTATTCACACAGTTCTGCCACAAGGAACTCCTTCGTCATGCAACTTCCTTATTGCATATCCTTCACTATCTATGATAGCCTCAACCTTGAGTTGGCTTTAGTTGGGTACCAAATATTTCATAAGGAATATAAGCATGCATCTTTGTCATGTGTCCAAATTATGTATGCACATATATTTTGGTTTTGTTAACTTACATCCATGATGTTCTTAACCATATGCACAACCATAAGCCTATGTGTAGCTGCCATAGGTATATTTCACAACCCATCTACATATCTATTTTAAAATTAGTCAACCCATGATTGTTCACAATCATTCTCATGTGACCCTCAAAGGCATAATCATTTGCCTCTTGTCATGACAACAGAGCATCCTTGCTCGTTTATTCTCTCATCTTATTTATATTAGTCTCTCATGAGGGAATGGAATACACCTACCTCAAGATGTCACTCAAAAACAACTTCTATGAGTCTTCAAAGCAGAGTTAACCATGCAACCATGGTATTCATTCAATCTTGGAAAGTGCAATTATTGCCTTACATATCACTCATCAAGCAAGCCATATTGTCCCTTTAGTATACATTTATCCTTACAACATGTGTGTGCATCACTTGCACATTTAATATCTTTCATACCTAATTGGTATTAATATCAGTCTTCATGTCAAGAAGCCTCACAATGCATTAACCCATGCATTCAAACACATACAAACCTAGCCAAACATTCATCATGCAAGCTCATTGCTTGCACCCCTTTCCATGTCATACAGGCACATGGAAATATCATACTTCTAGATCCTCCTCCAAGGATATTGTTTCCATCCTTATGACAAGCCTCATAGGGACACTCAACTCTGAGCTTCCTTCTCAGTTGAGAGCTTGCAGTCATTCACAAGATATCCACCTAGAAGTTTAACATACATAGTCATATCTATATTTCCCTTTCTATGCGATAACAGCTAGCAAGAAAGACATTCTTGCCTCAAATTTCATGAAAACATTTCCCACTCATAAATACAATCGGGGAAATTATAACCATGCCCAAGGTGACAAAACAACCAATCTAGCTTCCAATTGGTCTTGATCAATAGACCTTTTGACCAAGGAAATCCTTTTCTCGATTCCCTTCACTAGGGTCCAACTATATCTATATGGCCACCATCCACCACTAGATGTCAAGATGACCCATTGGGCTTCTAGAAGTGCCCCAACACTTCCTTTACCATATTCAAGATCAGCATTTAGTCAACAATTTTACCTTAATTATATTAAGTTTTTAATGACTAAAAACATTTGAACTATTCCCTTAAATCCCAAATGCAATTTCGAGTTATGTTACTTACTAAGTATTCTAGTTAAAAAATCCAGAGTATCTTTAGGTTAATATCAGTCTTAACCATTACACGTAGAATTCTTCCTTTTGTTCAGAAACAATTAGGGACGGAGGCCACCCTCCTCCTCGCACAAGAATTCTAGCATATTAGTTTCCTATCCACCAAGCAAAGGAGGTTGTTGTGATTTCTCACTCAATGACTCTATATTTCTACATCTTTGTTTATCATCTTGATTAGAAAAACACTGCCCAACAATTCTGGTACCCAGAAACAAAATTTGTTTCTCATTTCCCTTCGAAACCCGAGAGCTATGCATGCTCTCCCTTTTTAGAGAATGGTCACCAGACTCATTCCTCTGATTGTGAGGGATTATACACATATACAAGGTTTAACCCTTCATTAAGGCAGTAATTATTACTGCTACAGATTCTTTCCATCCGTTCACATCCAAGTATTGCTATTAGTGCCCATCAGCATAATCCTACTCTTGTAGGATCGATTATCATTTCCCAAAGAAATTTTAGGATTCCTTTGTCATAGACTAGCATGATTCAATATTGTTGGGTAAAATCCCAACTGTATCTTAAATCTGCATCCTTCTACTCAATGAACTTATGCAGATGATTTCCATTTGGCAGTAATATTATCAACATGCTCATCCTAGCCTTGGTAACCCAATATTATGTCTGTACAACAACACCTACGATTGCAGACTGAAGTCAACTTCTTTATTTGGAAACATTAGCAACATACCGTGCAAATTTCCAAAACATCTATCAACAGTAAAAGATCTCATTCCTCTATTCAGTAGAGGTTTACTAAGCTTCTCAGGAATGGGGTAAGATAGGGGTTACCCCTTAAATTCCTCCAAAAATATTTTCATATGACTTGTACATGAGCCCAAGCTTTCCAAGTGTTGTTTTCGTGCTCTGATACCAATTTGTAACATACCCAACCCCTAAGGGCTTTTTTAATGGGTGGGGCATCATAAATTCGTTTTCCTTAACTATCTCAATTTCTCCATTCGGGGTCTTTATCACTTTTTTATCGTCCAGATATTTCCAACCACGGTCTCCATGCTCAGACCGAGCTCAGAACTGACATATATACCTCTCCTAAGTTCCTCGGGTGTTCATTGGTTGGAACCACGTGGCTTCCATGTGGATCCAACTCAATATGCTTCATCTCGAGTTCTCCAATATCCCGGATCTTCCAGCGTTGCTAAATCTATGGCATAGGTCCATCCACCAACCAATACAATGACTCGGCTTGATCCTCAACTAACTCACAGGCTAGTGGGAAATTCAAGGTTCACCCTTTGGGATTTATCCATCCACATGACCCCACTTTCTCTAAAGTGGTTATTCTCTGCCATGTGTCCCTTTCCAACAGATGGCTGGGATGACTTCGGGACTTTGGCCTTCGGTAATCCTCGTGCCTTCACACTTCGATTCTCCCGGAGTCGGTCAAAGTCGGGTTGACCACCACCAATATCTGACGGTTCGAGCATGTCCACGTAANNNNGGCATATGTCATACCAAGGCACCCTGAGAAGAATACGTGACACCCTCCTCAGGTCACCGACATTCCCTTACCTTTCCACGAGGTTTTCATACGTGGAAACATCATCACTCGACACGTAGGCCCTCACATGCTCTCGAAATGATACACACTTCCCCACGATCGAATGTTTAAGAAGGATCTCGAAGGATCCTTAGATCCACGGTCCACATTACTTCGCCATTTTGGTCTTTGGGGGGTCTTGAAATTACAACACCCCTGTCCTCCTGAAGCGGTCAACACCGGGCTCACTACATTGTAGATCCGATGGTCATGATAGCTCCCGGGAATCATCATATCTACGACCTAGATTAACTTCAGGACTTCAGAGGATTCACATCCTATAGGACAAATATACCCAATTCACCGAACCCGCGAAGTCTGAAGGGCTCAAAGGATTAACATCCACGTCCCTTCTCCAGATCCGACGATCGTCAAGAGCTTCGGCTCCTCCCGAACTAATCTCATTCATTCGTCTTCCAAATGAAAGGATCTTCCCTTTCAAGGCTTGAATCTCGCTATCCTTTTTGAGCTTCATCAACTCTAAAATACTTAGGCACTTTGCGCTATTTCTCCTAAACTTAACACTTAGAGGGATTCTTTTGCGCACCCCTTGCGCTTATTCATCAACTCTAGAAATTAAGAGGTTCTTGGTCTCTGCCTTCCTCACAGAGAATTGGTGCATACATTCACTAACTCTCTTGAGCTTAATAGACTCCTTACTCCAAGAGACTCAGAACGACTAGGAGCATTGACATGCACACGTGAGACTCTGCCCAAGGTCAACGAACTCACAGTTCATTTATTTTAACGTGAGCCACCATAGGGCACAGGCATTTACGTGTACAAGTAAGATAATTTATTACTTGCTTAAATACACAATTAGGAAGAATTAAAGGGATACAGTATAACCATTAAGAAAACATGCACATCCCTGGAACATTCATAGAATATCCAACTTTAATCTACAGTTACAGTTCANACTGTGGGTGTTCACCTTTCCACCCAACCATAGTCTCATAGGCATTAATTATTAGCGCTCTGGCCACCCCCGTGCCAAGCCATGATATCACCATGGAAATTTTTCCGATTCTCAATGATCCTCTCTCTTTCACATCTTCTGCGAGGTTTATTAGATGCTTCCTTAACATCAAGCTCGCGACCTTCTTCTTAGGTCCATTTCTCTGCATACTCTCAGATATTCTTCTCTCTGTCACGACCTCAATGAGGTTTATCAGACGCTTCCTCAGCATCAAGATCATGGCCCTCTATTCATTCTCAGCTGGAGAGTTCCTCACATTCTCCACTCTTCTCTTTATTCTCTTATGTTCCTTGCATGCACATCCTTCCTATCTTGTTCCTTCTGTCAGAAGGAAAACTCAGGCCAGTCTGGGTCCATAGGACCCTGCGGTACATTGGGCTGACCTTCTGTAGCTAGACCATGCTTCCATTCATGGGGTTGGTTGATGATTCAACCATCGGTCCTTTCTTCATTAGTTGATTCCTCCTTGGGAACCAGAGGAGGTTTGTTATCCTCAGCAAGGGAAATTTGGGGTCATTCGATATAATGAACCCTCTCCTACAGTTTTCACATTCTTTCCTCTAGTGATATCATGGCCAATACTTTCAAGGCTTCACCCCCACAGTCATTTTTTTGGATATTCAAACAATAATACATTTACACTGTTCCCATGCCACAACATGGTAATCCTAATTAATGATTAATTACAAGTTGGGGGAAACAGGGGTTACACCTTTGAGTTGGGATTGACTGGAGAATAGGGTTCTGGTGGGACCAGAAGTGATTTAGGAGATGGAAGATTAGATGAAATCCATAAGTAAAAGGATTAAATAAGTGCAAAACCAACAAAAGAGTTATGCAAATGCGCATCATATAGACCACAATTATGAGGTTGGTGATAAAAAAAAATTGCAGGTGAAGCCGCATAAGAGTTCAATTAAGTTTGGAAATCATATAAAAGAAAGGACACATGGCTTACTCACTAGCCTTGCCTGATTCTTTGAGGCATATGCACGATGTGTTTCATGTTTCAGTTTTACGTCATTATATTTCAGATCTGTCACATGTTATTGACTTGAGTTCATTGCAGGTATCGAACGAGGGTGCTCTGATAGTAGAGCCGATATGCATACTGGACCATCGCACTCGACAACTACGATGTCGAATAGTTGATCAGGTCAAGTTCTAGTGGGACAGTTATAGTCCACGCTCTATTACTTGGAAGGACGCATATGAGATGTGTCGGTAGTTTCCTTATTTATTTTGATAGTTTGATATATAGATTAGTAGAAGCTATATTTAATTTTTTATTGTTAGATTGTACAAACTTATGGATGAAGTTTAAAACAAGAGGAGGTGTATGTAACACCCATTTCCACTGATCACATTTTCATAACACTATTTATTCTTTGATGACACTTGCGTGCAAGTGATCTGGTTAAACATGGTACATTATGATTACATGTTTTGATTTATGAGGTTATGCTATGATTGAGTATTGGAACTTGATATGTTATTTATATTGATGTATAACATTGACAGGTATTATGATGAGGTTTCCTGAGTGTGTAGAAAGCGTGACATGATGAGGATGTTGATGGCATCGACATACATCCTTGGACTTCGAATTGAGTCAGGGAGTGGATTATGTACGTTGATTATGAGTACTTTTTTGATTTATGCATGTGTTATGATGATGATTCAGTTATGGATTTCATGTATATGAATTATTAATATTATAGTTGTCAGTGGATGCAAGCATGGTGACGCTTGATAATATGACTCACATATAGATAAAGGGGTCATACACATATATTAGATAGATTGGGGAGAGGTGTGGTAGCGTTCCTGTCACAACCTACTAGCACTCCTGTCGTGACCTAAACTGAAGGTTAACAACTACCTTGTTCCAAGAGGTTCACAATGTCATGAGGACAGATTGAGGTAGCCACTCATGAGGATTTCAGAGGGGTGCACAATAAGGAGGATTCCTTATTCCTCATTATGCCCTTAGTCTCACACAAGGAGGTTGATAAGTGGAGTCTTGACTCCAAGCGTCAGAAAAATTCCAAACTAAGTCAATTGGTAAGTGGCACCCTTGGACCAAGAAGGTACATCATGAAGGGCATGTCGCATGAATAAAATAGTGAGTTATTAAAAATCTAGAATACCTTAAAAAAATAAAACATTTATTTAGAACTGATAGAAAAGAGATTATGAATTTAAATTGTTTTATATTAATTTATAAAAGGGAATGTAATAAAAACCAAAGCCAAACATGTTTATTCCTAAAACAATTATAGAAATGGGTCTAAGGGAGATTAGGCTAAATAAATCTAGAGAAGGGAGAATAAAATTTAAGGCATGTGCACAATGTGTGCATGAAATTAATAAAAAGAATTTTGTAATTAAAAGAAATCTTTTCATGAGAGAATGGGTAGTCAACATAGAGTTAGAATCCTAAGTCAATCTAAACTCTAAATCCTATCTAAGATAAGAGTACTAATGACTCCAACTGTAAATTAGTTGGGAGACACAATAAAAGAGAAATTGGAGAACTAAGGGACAACTAGGAGAAAATCTAGGAACTAATTGAGGAGTTGAGGGAAATTGCCTAAATAATTAAATTAAAAAGGGATTAAACATGTGAAACTTGGGGAAAGTGTGACATGTGTTGCAGGTGAATAATCTTTAAAGATGTAATTTCAAATTAGCTAATATTGCATGAGAAGACAAGTGTCAAACCATTTTTTTATTATAAAGAATGGTGTGGAAGAATGAAAGGCACCCTATTGTTGGATGAATGAAATGTTTTTGAAATTTCTATTGATTGAGTTTACTTGTGTGATTTGGGTTGCAAGCTTGTGCAAGAGGTGGAATCATCTCCTTGGAGGGCAATCTTGTGCTAGTTGAGATGAATCATCTCCTTGCGAGGGCAATCTTGTGCTAGTTGAGATATGTATTTTTATGTGTGACCCCTTTGCGGCTCGGGGGAATACGACAGAAGAAGAGTACCCCTAGCATTGGTTGGGAGGTACCTGTGAATTCTTGGGATTGGCAAGAGAAGGAGAGAATGTTGCGCAAGCTTCCGGATTGAATATCAACAACAATTCACTTTTTACTTTTTGGTTACGGTACTTAAATTGTTTCAGTTATTTGAGATGTTATGATTTGTTGGTCAGGTAGATTGGTTGTACTTGAGCCGAATGTTTTAGATCCCGATCTTATTCAATAATTTTTATATTGTTTAAACATGTGCGGAAAAATTGAGTGTATTGAACATCTCCCTAATATTGATAGTTGTTATTCATGATATTTAACTTTACATGTCATGATAGCAAAGGATAACGAAGAATTCGTATAAGTCTTGATTTTTTTTATACATTTAAAAATTTCATACGCAATGATGATACAAAGGTGAATGGGTTCTTAAATCAAGATTGATTCTTCTTTGTATTGTACGAATGTTGGGAATATATATATATATAATATAATATGAAACAATAACAATAAGAATGAAAAAAATTCCTAACATTTTGAATTAAGCAATTATCTGCTTTAACTTACCAGATATAAAACCCAGGATTAACATAATCCATATCCATGGCAAAAAATTGTTCAAGTCTATCTCAAACCCTTACACTTAACCAATGTAAAATAATTTCCAGACACCCAATTACGATTAGAATTGTTGGGTCAACACCGTTTTGACAGAAGTATTTGATCATCACAACACATAAGTAACTCAATCTGCAAACTCTTACAACTCAAATAGTGCTTTCGTTTGTTTCCTTGACCCTTCTTCTTTACTTCGGCCTTAAAACTTTTGGCCACAAAACTTCTAGCTTCCTATTGCATCTAGTTTTTTTTCTTATGTGTTTAATCCTTTTCTCTCTCTTTTATAATTAGTTCAAGGAGTTCAAGATAGATATATATATATATATATATATTAAAGAATGAAATGGAGGTTGAAAATAAATTAGTTTTGATTAGTGAAACCTTACGCCTGAACAGTGTCAAACCTTAAGAGACATGCTTGATAAAATTTGTATTCTTCCTTTATGATGTATCGCTTTATATGCATGTTTTGGTATTGAAATAGATGACTAAAATTAACGTTACCCTATGACTATTATGATCAAATTTACATGCTTGTAATTGCTTATTTCTCGATTGTTTCGATTCCTAGTGGGTTGTTACAGTTTTTATCTATCACTATCCTATAATATTCATACATTTTATTCCTTTAATTACAAATGTGAGTTAATTGGTTTTAGGAATTTTCAATGGAAGATACAATAGTGTCTATGGAACTGGTTAGTGATAGTCACGAGGCCTTTATGGTGTTTCATAAATCTTATATAATAGTTTTAAGAGACTTCAAACTTGCATTAATTTCCATGTTTATGTTTTTCAGTTGTGGGTTGAGGTGTCGCGTGTCTTCCTGTGGTGATGTCGTGTTCTATATTAATTAAATATGCTACAATTTAATAAGGGAAAGTTAAATTTAGGTTTATTTTTTAATCATTTAAAAAAAATTATGAAATTAAAAAAAAATCAAATTCCATCCAAATACACACCTGGAATCAATTGAAGACCATGTCAACAAAGTTTGGCAGTGATTTGTCAAGGTTTCCTCAATTTTTTCTCCCAAATTCACTCAATATCACTAAAAGAATGTGTGGAACGGTCTATTGGCGAAATAAATCATCCATGGACATTTTATAAAAACTGCTTACCGGTACATGCATGCATTCCTAGAGTGTGTTAATGCTCCTAGGAATTCATGCGCATTATTAGGAATGCTTTCTTGGTGTTGACTTGGAATCCTCGGTGGAGGTTAGAGAAATGTTGAATCTATCAAATCAAGAACGCATGCATGTTTTTATGAACATGAGCACATTCATGCGTGAGGATGTTCATGCTAGTAAGTTTTAGGTGTATCTTTTTACTTTTTAATCACTATTTTTCCTTTTTATTGTGCTTTGTTTGTGTAGGTTTTAAACATTTGGTATTGTTAACTTTGGTTTTTCGATGTGTCATTTTTGTATTTTATTTTATTTGTACCAAAAAAAAAAGGATGAGTGTAGTTTTTACATTCATAACATCTAACGTATTCATTATTCATTAAGCATTTTTGTTATCTTTCTATCACCTCTTATTTTGACGATGGATTTCATTTTGTACATCTAAAATATCGATATTCTTTTTTATAACATAGTAAATTGAGAAACAAATAAAAACAAACAATGTTCTATTTAAGATTAACACATAATTCTTGTACATAGAAACTATACTTCACCAATCAAAATTATAAATCATACTATAAAATAACAAAACCAAATATTCTAATTAATTTTTTTTTAATTCCCTAGAATATTTTTCAAAGAGTTAGAACAGAAAAATACACAAAATTTATTAAATCGTTAACAATAAAAATAAATCATAAGAAATTACATTAAATCACAATTTTGTTCTTCTAATCATAACCTAGTACCACCTGCCCATCTTCACCCAAGCTTTCCACAAACGCTTCTTCTTATACATTTTGTACAACTAACCTCAATGCTCTAATAGAAAAATAGAGTGTATACCGTGAAGTTCAGTTTTAAATGATTCCTTCGAAGTTCTCGAGGCTAAATTTCAATATTCTAATTTAAAATTTCTTCTTCTCACTTAAATGAATTAAAGTTTTATGATTAATATTAGATAGAATAAAGGGAAATAAATCTTTTAGAGGATAGGTGGCATATTGGAGGATTAAAAATAGAGCTTTGTGGCCAGGCTAAATTTCAATATTCTAATTTAAAATTTCTTCTTCTCACTTAAATGAATTAAAGTTTTATGATTAATATTAGATAGCATAAAGGGAAATAAATCTTTTAGAGGATAGGTGGCATATTGGAGGATTAAAAATAGAGCTTTGTGGCCAAAGAAGGGTGATGAAAATACAAAAAAAAAAGTTTCATCAGTTTGCAAACCATAGGAAAAATGTGAATACAATATTGAAAATTAAGAGGTCCAATGATGAAATGGCTACTAATTTTGAGGATATAGAAAGCACACGTGTTGCTAGTTTTGGAGATATTTGTATATTTATAAAGAATAATTCAATCTCACAATTGTTGAAATTGTAAAAATAGGTTCATATTTTCCAAAATTTGTATTAGAGGAGGAAAATGGGAGACTCTTGGAGGATGTATCCAAGAAAGAGTTATAAGAGGTTTTCCATAGTTAAAAAAAAAAGAAAAAAAGAGTGCAATCTGATATGGGTGGACATTGGAATTTTTTATATGATTTTATGAAGTTATTAAGGGGGGTTTAGTAAGGGTTGTAGAGGAATCTAGGGAAAATGGAGGGATGTTGGCTACATTGAATGCAACCTTTTTTGCTCTTATTTCAAAATTTTACAACACTATTTATTTTGATGATTTCAAACCTAT
>SNQJ01S0154136.1:3573-22647 GCA_010110895.2 Picea sitchensis
GGGTTTAGCGGCTCCGTTAGCCGATCTAAGGTCCTAAGAAAAAAAAAAAAAAAACTAATCTACAATAACTAATCTAACTAAAAATAAATAAAACAAACTAATAAACTAATATAACTAAAACTAACTATTAAACAAACTAAACTAATCTAACTATTCTATATATACAATCTACTAACTATAACTATACTAACTCTAACTAATTAACCATATAACTACTAACTGGAATATAACTTATTCACAAAATGTACAATATCTACAACTTACAGATTTAAATAAAACATGAAAAACTCATTTATATTCTGCTCTAAGACAGAGAAAGATGTTTTTGTTGATTTTATAATTTTATGAACATAAATAAAATAGAAATCTAACTAAACTAAATCACTAATGTAAACTACAAATACATCTAACTAAAATACTAATAGTATACTAAATAAATTAACGAAAATAAATTACAAACTGACCTGGAGAAATGCTCCAGATTTGCCCTGTGTATGATGACTGTTTTAAGTGATCGAAGGGAGGAAACCCGCACCGAATTATCCAGGAGATTCTCGTAAACGATAGGCTACAGTGCTCTTAAGGTATGATCACAGGACAAACAAGACATAAAAATAACAACAATCTTATAGTTTATAAATCTTCACAATAGATAAACCTGTATGCAAAGATCTATACATAATAGTTCAATTCATGAAGAAGAGAAATCTGACATTCATAACTGAATGAAGTAATTGTTGTATTTTAGATTAATGAAAGAAATCAGACATGGATCACATTAATTAAATCATATCATTATGTAAAGGACTATGATAGCTAAAGTATTCACTAATCAAATGCAAATTGATAAGCATAAACATGAAACAAAAGATTGATATTATGAAAGCAAATGCTATAGCAGAACATCAACTTCTGTCTCAGTTTGTATTAGAAATCCATAGCCTGGTTCTCCCACAAGTGAGGATGATCCTTATTACAAAAAATAATAAGTATTTATAGGTTTTCCACAGGGTAAAACCTCCCTGTGGAATTTATCAAAACTGTTTACATAAATCTGGGAAGATATCCCAAGTTTAACTAAACTAAGACCTTAACATAAAACTAAAACACACAAATATTCCCCTAGACTGTCCAACATATCCCATGCAATTCGAATTTACCTGAAAAGGGTAAAAAACAAACAAGTTAGAAGGATCCTTTATTAATAAAATGATAAAAATCTAATTCTATAGACTAGCTACAGAATCTTGTGATTCTGTAGCTGGTCTAAATAAGACACAGAATCAACATTAAAATCAATTGAAAATGTTTCAAAGAATTAAATTTAATTAAAATCCAATAGCTATTTGAAAACGAATCATTGAAATTGAAACGGTTATACCATTCGAAATCAAACAGGATCAAGATCAATCAAATGATCATAGAGGTAAGCATACTCTGTTTCTTTTGTTACCACCAAAATCGAACGAACAAAATCATAATCAACAGTTGTGAAGTCGTTTGATATCAATTTGAAATCAATATAATCAAAACAAATCATGGGCAATTTTTTATGCTTCCTTATCAACAGGAGATACGATCGAATCCAGCAAGATCATTTTCAAATCGTTGTAACTGTATTGACATAGCAAACGATTCATGCCACAAGTGGATCGAGTTGGCGCGAAAATCAATTCAAATGAAATCATAACATAATTCATAAAAATTATCCGATCTTTTGTTATTGCAAATTGGGGAAACAAGATCGATTGACTTTGATCAAAATCATTCCATTCAAACGAATTATAACCAGATTTGATAGATATAATCTAGGTTGGCCATTTCATTTTACAAATCAAACAAAGTAGCAATTATAATACGAATCTGACTCATAAAAAAATCTTGCCAACTCGAGATATTGGATAATCCAATTAGAATAAGAGCGAATCGAACAGTTAAGGTTTTAACATAATTATTATGAATCAAAACCATTCCACGATTTTGGGCGCATTTACACAGGCTTAACTCAGAGCATTGTTTTCATACGAAACAGAGTAATTCTTTCCAAATTGAAACCGAACAGAGTTGTATTCCTGTTCTTAGAATATTGCATGATAGAGCATATATTAAAAGATCATAACAACCAAACTCAATGAAATCGTTTTCCAATCACAGCACATTGATCATAACGAAATCATATCCAAACATGATCGTATTCTAAATTGAGCATGAAAAACTTCCTGTTCAAAACGAATTCAATTGAAAGCAGACCGTCAGTTTCGTTAACCCAATCAGACAAACAAACAAATCAAATCCAAACGAATACCATTCAAATCTGATAAAAATATATCAGTGGCTAAACTGGGAATGATCAACTCATGTGTCTAAAACAAAATTCCATTTATTTTTAGCAAAGCGAAAAATATACAGGATGAACACATTCTGATAAATCCATTTCGAAAACAGAGCCATTCAAAATATAAACAGATTTGTTCGAAGACCAAATCCAAATCACTATATTAATCCTGGTTATTCGCAAAACAAAAATGATATCAAAATCATACATGTATGAGAAGATGGCTTGATCACGACAATTTGGAGTTGACAACGACTGTGGCTGATTCAACATTCTTGAAAACGATGGAGTCAGTTTTCTTCTGCTTCTTATCAGTTGCTTGGAGTTGGTTTCTTTGACTGGTCAATACTGCAATTTGATCTTCCAGTGATTGAATTTTCAATTGGAGTATGGGAACGTCAATGTAGTATCGTTCCAGCCATAAATCACATTGGTCACAAGGAAAATTTGTGGGTTTCGAAAAAGTAGGTGAGGGTTTGATTACATTGCCAAGGGTTTCATTAGGCAATTTGATGCCAGGGTAGCTAGGATTATTCCTTAGGCAAGGGGGAAGATTCGTCACGAAATCAAAAGGTGGCTCGGGGCATAAACCCTGTGAGTAAGGGTACTCACTGGCTAAAAAATGTTCTACGTCAGAGTCTAAATCCTCACTAAGGAATATGGGCTTCTGTTCGACAGAGGGTTTAGGTTTGTTTCTAGACATCGCGGAGCATTCTTTTTACCTTTAGCAATAACAGTAAGGTTTTCCATGGCCCTTTTGCCTACGGGTTTTTTAATAACCTCAGCCTTCTCTGCTACAACGTCTGGTAAAACAATGCCAGGGTCAACCGAGGGCTTAGGAGATGGCAGTAGGACATGTAAGGGCACAGGTGGTTGGACATAGGTTTCATTAACCACAGGCTTGTCAACCTGGACAGGGTCTGTATCGCCAAAACTATTTCGAGCGATGAAATCTCTCCAACTATCACCATGTAAACTCAAGTGATAAACAATGATGAGTTTAATAAGTCCATGGTGGAACAGGCTACTGTCGGTCTTCTACCTTTTAAACCTTTTAGACATTTTATATAGGCTACGCTGAAAGTAAAAGGGCATATTCAATGGGTATCCCATAAAATTCATTAACAAACGCAGGTGGTAGAGAAACACGAGTCTATATCGATCTTCACAGGTCACGAACTGTTTGACTATTATGAAAATATCATGCCATCGAGTTTTCAACGCAGAGATGGGAATACCTCTGTCACAAGAGGTGACCTTTCGGGAGATGAACAGTAGTGGCCATGGAACCTCTTCCACTTTCAAATTCTTGAACCAATGCTAGCCTGTGGCAGGTAACCCTGTAGACAAACTGATAAACTTCTCATCGATTTCCAACTGTATGTCACCCACCTTGGCTCTACAGCCATCAAACATCAAAGCGAACTGCTGTGCCACACATAAGTTAAAACCCTCAAATCTCTGCACGAAGGTAAGCCAACCGTTATCTTTCAAATCTTTCAGGGCATTGTCAAATAACAGCAAGGCTTGGCTGCCGTTCGGTTCGATTCGCACCACCGATACCATGGAGCCGAGCACACGGTAAGTCCATGGTTTGATTCATAGCATACATAGGAGAAAAATGCGCGAAGGGTTACCCGAGCTAACATAGGAAAACAAGGATAAGGGATAGGCATAAATGTCATCGTGCGAAGGTGGTGGAGCTTATCTCTGCCATGCATAATAGTTATTTCCAAGGTACAACCATCGGCTTTCATAGTTGTTCTACCCACTATTCTATAGTTCAACAATCATGTCACTTAGCTAACCAATGAAAACAGTGGCAAGTGTATAAACCAACGCGCGCAATCAACGTTGTGCCATAGTTTTAAACCATCAACATTTAATTTGAAATCAATACCAAATATTTTGACCATGCGCCAATGTATTGTAACCGCTCATATTAATAGTTTAACTAAGGTGCCAATGGGTCTTTATATAATCGACATACCAATAGTTATGAAAACATGAACATAGGTATTATATCAAAAGACATATACAAAAGATTTAATCATAACCCCCATGTATTTTCATGAAACCAATGGTCAAGTAGGTCAAAAAAATGCAAATCCAAATGCCAATGCGTTACAAACTCAATGAAACCGAGTCACACAATCAATACAAGAATGTCCAATGAGTATAGTTCGAAAGTTTTGACAGCTGCATAACGATAAGTGAAAAGTAAGTGCAATAGGCATATTGACAAGAAGGATCATGACAGTTCAAATGTGACTTCGAAAGGCTAAGTTTTCACGCTTATAGTCATGAAAAAAAAATGAAGGTAAATGTGCAAATGTCGCAAAAATAAAAGTGTCGTTTATTTGAATAATTGCAACGAAAAATTGGTGTTTGCAAATCATTGGTGTAGGCAGCTTATATGACAATAGAAAAATGTGAATTGGCTGCCAACAACACCTCAAATTGTTGGCATCTTTAAAACAACAGTTAGTACTTAATCTACCTTTCTTTCTGAATGCCATATTACATGAGGTTGCTCTCAAAACAAAACAATCCAAGGACCCTATTACTGTTATCAACCACCACAGATTAGTTAAATTGATAACAATTAAGGAATTGAGTCAAACTCAATTGACCTAGGATAACCTGATTGAGGCCAATAGACCTCCACAACTAGAGAAACCTGAATTATGCCATGAAGAACCACCATAGGAAATTGAAGATAGATAGGCAGAGGAGACTACTCCCTGAAGGGAAATCCCATCTCCTCAAAATGAAGATGAGGTAGATCCTACTCAAATCATAGAGACCCAGACTGTAAAAACATGGGCATTAACAAAAAAGAGGAAGAGAGCAACAACTGCCCCTACAACCATCATTCAAACAAGGAGAAGAAGCAGACGAATTCAGGAAACAACTGAAGCAATTCAAGATACAACAAAACAGCCTGAGGAACTCCAGAACTCTACAGAACAGTCTCCACGTGAGAATGCTCAAGGAATTAGGCAAGAAGAACAGACCTCACAGAGGAATGATCAGGAAGACACCCAACTAACATTGTCACATCTAACATAACAATTTACGAAGAGCTATGAGGTAGAAATAGCCTAGGTTTTGGGAAGCTTGGGAACCTCACTTGACAGGGGCACAAATAATCCAGAAATACACCCAGAACAACCCTCCTCTTCAAAACCAGTTGAAGATTTTCCTGATATTGAAATGCCTTTTCCCGAGGACAGAGCACAGGAAGAACCCCATTTCGAAACAAGAAACCCTCTTGGACAGACATAACAATTGGAAGGAACAAAGGAACAACCATCTATTGACCAGAATGAAGAAGGCCTTGAGACCTCCCATAAATAGCAATCAACCAAAATCCATAAGAAAATTAGAAAGTTCAAAAAAGAAAATAAACTATTGAAGAAAAAGGCTAAGAAGGCTGAAGTATTAAAGAAAAAGGTAGTTAAACTCAAGGAAATTATTAAGGAATTGAGGAAACAATTAAAACAGATAGATAAATCTCACAAAAGAAATAAGAACAAAAGGGCCAGAGTACAAGGAAAAAACCCTCTTCCTAAAGAAGTAGTCAGTACAAATTTTGTAGGGATATAGACAGACCTTGAAGAAATAGTAGTAGAAGAAACAATAAACCAGAATGAGGAAGCACCTCCTCTAGAGACACAGGAAAATATGATAGATACAAAAGAAATTAATTTTGAGGTGCAGATAGCTCAAATCCTTGAGCAAAATGCTACCATTGGGAGATTGGAGGAGAAATTGATGCAGTCTCAACAAACCTTGATTCAAAACAAAAGTGAGTTGTTGACTATGGTATAACACCAAGCACTCCAGTCCCAGAAACAGAGTATTATTGTGGACAGGTTGGAATAATAACTTACACAAGTCCAGCAAGCATTAACTCAATCCAGGGAAGAGATGAGCGCTATGGAAGAATACCAAGCATATGAATCTCAAGCATAGAGTGTCACCATCGATAGACTAAAATCCGAACTTACACAAGCCCAACAAGCATTGGTCCAACACCAACATGGAATGGTAACTAGGAATGAATATCAAAGGATTGTTAAAGAATTAAAGGACATGACAGGAACAAAGGGTGAGACCTATGATGTGCTTTCTAGAGCCCAAGAGAAGATCAAAAAGGTGCAAACCCAATTTGAAAAAGCTTTGGAGCAAATAAAGGAAATATGTGTTGTCTACTCTGATGCTATTAATTTCAGATCTCCTGCCACCAATTACATGTTATTCTTATTGGAACGATATTTTTTATTGAGAGTGAAGGCCATCAAAGTGGGAAAACCTATTTCTTTTTCCATTGTACCTGAGTTTATTTCATGTTTCAGAGAGCAGGATGAAAAGGTACAATACTTTTTGTGTGAATTATACTTTCATAATTTCATTCTGGAAGACAATAGGGAAGATAACCCTGGCCCATTCATAGGTGATATACAGTTTCAGGCATTTCTGTCATTCACTCAGAATCAAGTCAGATGGGGTAAAGCTCATAAAACCTTCCTAAAAAGGGAAGCTGGGCTGGATCTCTGGGTTAGGGGGGAGCCTCCAAAGTCCTTTCTAGCCATTATGCGACATAAAACTTTTGTGAAAAGGAAAGGGGTTGTAGACTCCTTGGCCCCCATCCATATCCATGTCATACGTTCATGTATCACTCTCTTTAGGGAGCTTAAGGAGGAAGCTCTTGCTGCTTCTAAATTGAGATGGGATGCCTCCTCCAGTGAAGTAAAGATTAGGGAGCCCTTTGGGTATAGAAATTTCTTTGCAGCTACCTTCAGAATAGATAGGTATTCTAGATTTCTCCAAGAGGAAGGACCTACTTGGATTGGGTGCAGATATAATCCCCCTATCATATGGTTCCCTCCAGAAAGTTACCAAAAAGATTATCAAATTAACAAGAAAAGGGAGGATGCTACTTTTGGAGAACTCAAAAGAAGCAATGGGTTTAGAAGGCCTGGTGAACCAACCTTTCCATCTTACAGAATTACTTCTTTACATGTAAAGTCTCAGCTTGAATGAGGACATGCAAGAAGGTAAGTTGGGGGGTATGTTAGGTTATGAAAAAGGTATAAATATCTTCCCTTTTCCCACATTTCATGATATTATTTTGATTGACTTTTCGTTTATTTAGAAGTAAATAGAATAGAAAATGAATAATATACCCTTTAGTGTTGATTGTTGGAGATTAGATTACATAGATTCTAAATATGATTGGAATTGTCTAGTGTTATTGCAGGATTGGTTAAATATTGTCGAACCCAAGATAGAAAGGGGAATATTGAAGATGTGCAAGCTATTGGAGGTTGAGTACTTTATGGCCCAAAGTAGTTTTAAAGATAATTGATTCACTGATTGTAATAGTAAAGAAATCTCGAGGATCTCTCGATCCTCAGGATAGCTTAATTTACCTAGATTATTATAACATATAAGGGGTAAATAGATCTTGAAGAAAGGAGAGATTTTTGCACTCAAGAATAGAGAATATAGAATTGCTTTGCATTAGCAGTTTTTTGTAGAAATGTTGTACCAGCTATGAAATCAATAGAAGCCTTGAGTAGTTTTTCCATTTTTATATACTGAGTTTTTAATAAAAGTGCTTCTAAGGATCGAGGGGCCAGTCTAAAGGAGCTACTGTTCTATCTGTAATTGTATCAGCTCAAATTATGTCTTGTGATTCAATTTTCTTTTATTGTAGTTAACAAATGCATAAGTCTGTTGATGGTTTCATGTCAATTGCAAGAAATATATATTCTCTGAAGTGTTGAATGATTGTTGTTCCAATTCCCATTATTGACATTCGATGCATGAAGCTTCCTCATAAGTTCACATTTGTTGTTCCTTTCATAAGTTTACATTTTTTGTTCCTTTCATAAGTTTACATTTGTTGTTCCTTTCATTAGTTTACATTTGTTGTTCCTTTCCGCTAGAATATAGATGTTGTTCCTTTCAATAGAAATATGATTGTTGTCTCTTTTCAGTTAGATTACAGTCTTTGTTCCTTTCCATAGATGTAGTAATTCGCCTTTTTTCTTTTCAGCAATTCTGATTCATAATGATAACAATTCCTGCAAGTCTTTATCTAGATTCAATTACTGCTCTTATAATGAATTCAATAGATTAGCTAGTTCCTTTCCTTTTGCATAGCTTTAGATTTCAATCCCTAGAATCTTTAATGAATGTTGAGGAACTTGATTGTTGACAAACTCGGATCTTCTTTCTCTACACGATTTTAGCCTCTATAAGCTATCTGCATAGACTTTGTCGATATTCTTTGAGATAAAAGACGAATCCTCGGGTTGATAAATTAATGTTAAACTAAGGTTGTTTTTAGACATATTTAGAGCTCAACACCTCCCATCATTAACCATTGTATTTAAAACTATATCCATTTCATGCCACCCACATGGCCCATAGCACAAAAGGAGGAAATGAATGGTGTTTTTTCCTTACCTCTTTATCCTCCAATAATGAGTTAACATCACTACTGAAAAGCCACTCCAACTCCCTTATCCATTTACACCCTACGCATACAATGGATTAAACAACAACTTGATCATCTTGTAATATCTGTCACAACCAACCCCAACATTATTGCCAACTCAAACCTTTCCTCCATTCCCCACCAGCCACTAAAGGCGCTTTCCAAATATGTGAAATTCCAGGATCATGGATTTCCAAACTATCGATCCCCACTTGAACTCTTTGATGGGTCTCAAATCCATTTCTCCACTGAGCGTCGGGGGATATATTTTGATCAAAAACTACTAACAATTCCATATGAAACTATATGCAACTTTATGCAAAAATGCAACTTATGCAACTATATGCAACTTTATGTAAAAATGCAACTATATGCAACTATATGCAACTTTATGCAACTATATGAAACTATATGCAAATATGCAACTTATCTAACTATATGCAACTATGCAACTATGCAACTATATGCAACAATGCAACTTATGCAACTATATTGCAACAATTTTGTATGCAACTATATGCAAATATACAACTATATGCAACTATATGCAACTATGCAACATGAAACTTTATGGAACTTATGCAACTTTATGGAACTTATGAAACTTTATGAAACTTTAAGCAACATGCAACTTTATGCAACAATGCAACTATATGCAACTTATACACCTATGCAACTATATGTGACTTATGCAACTATATGCAACTATATGACAATTTTGTATGCAACTATATGAAAATATGCAACTATATGCAACTATGAAACTATATGCAACTTTATGCAAAAATGCAACTTATGCAACTTATGCAACTAGATGCAACTAGATCCAACTTTATGCAACTATATTAAAACTATACGAAACTATATGCAACTATGCAACTATATGCAACAATGCAACTATATGCAACTATATTGCAACAATTTCATATGCAACTATATGCAAATATGCAACTATATGCAACTATGCAACTTTATGCAACAATGCAACTTATCATGTTTTTTAGTGACAATATGAAACTATATGCAACTTTATGCAACACTAAAAATTATGCAACTTATGCAACTTCATGCAACTATATGCAACTTTATGCAACAATGCAACTTATGCAACTATATGCAACTGTGTTGGTACCAAAAACGTATATTGGCACAATAACTTATCTTATTGTTTTAACGAGTGTAGGTACCACAAAATAGGTATCTTTCAGAGCTATCTTCCTCGAGTGATGATCAAGATATACTAAGAGAGGTTGGAAGTGAGACGTGTTGTACTAGATCTATCGGTTCTAGATCAACTAGATTTGAAAAGGTAAGGAAAATATTTCGTATACGCATGCAATTTTTTATTGCCAATGGAGGGTCATGTAATTATGATGCTGAGAGAATAGGTGACATTGAGTTTCCCTTGAGAAATAAACATCTAGTGCAATGATGGGCACCTAAGGAGCTACCTGAAGTGCACATAGATTTCTTCATCGGTGGGAGGATGTATCACATTTCTCCTTCATCCTTACATGGATTGGGTTTATTTTCCATGGATGGAATAAAGGTCGGCTATGGCACTGTAATTGAATTGATGGAGTATGTCATACCATTATACAAATACAATCACTGGTTGGTGTTGGTCTGATATACGCAAAGTATGCAGAGATACAGAGTTGCCGCAAATTATTTACAACTAGTAGATAACAATCAAAATAAAGGGGCAACTATGTATATTGATGGAAGGCCAAAAGAAACTGGAAACATTGTGGGCTTTATAAATAGTACAAGACTAGTGGAAAAAACTAAGAAATCGAATTTCATATTTGAGGGACGCAAATGAAATAGTATATTTGTATGTGCAACAAAAACATTAGTTCCAGGTGAAGAGTTGTTGATCGATTACAACTTAAATCTAATAGATGGAGGGGGTGCGAATATGGGGGTAAACATATTACATACCATTCAACTCAACATTTGATCAATCATTTTTACAATTTATTGCTGCAATATTTCAATTTTTTACTACATATATTTCATTTTTGATTATTTATTTTATGATATTACTTCAATATTTCATTTTTTTAATGTTAAAATTACTTTCATAACTCTTGTTGATTAATTTATTGTGTAAACATCTATCCAGGGTGAACGTGAGATATCACATGCTACATATGTATAGGGTGACCGTGGAAAGGCACCCACTATGCCTCAGCATGTAAATGTGAATACAGTAACAACTTATGATTACAACAACTAAATTTCAGAAATTTCATTTTTTTTCTTCTGATATTACTACAATATTTCATTTTTTTAAAGTTACAAGTGAATTTCATAACTTTTATTGATTGATTTATTTTCTCAACATCTATCCAGGGTGACCGTGGCATAAAATCACCCACTACATCTGTCCAGGGTGACCGTGGAAAAAAATCACCCACTACATCTGTCCATGGTGACTATGGCGGAAAATTACCCACTACATCTGTCCAAGGTGACCGTGGAAAGGCACCCGCTGTGCCTCACCAGGTAAATTCTAAATAAAGCAACAACTTATGACTACAACAACTAAATTTATGAAATTTCATTATTTGTTTTCTGATATTACTTCAATATTTCATTTTTTTAATGTTACAGGTGAATTTCATAACTTTTGTTGATTGATTTATTGTGTCAACTTCTGTCCAGGGTGACCATGTATGAAAATCACTCGCTACATCTATCCAGGGTGACCATGGAAAGGCACCTGTTGTGCCTCACCAGGTAAATGTTAAATACATTAACAACTTATGAATACAACAACTAAATTTCTGAAATTTTGTTATTGTTTTTCTGATATTACTGCAATATTTCATTTTTTTAATGTTACAGGTGAATTTCATAACTTTTGTTGATTGATTTATTGTGTCAACATCTGTCTAGGGTGACCGTGTTCGAAAATCACCCGTTGTGTCTATCCAGGGTGACCATGGAAAGACACCCATTGTGCCTCACCAGGTAAATGTTAAATATAGTAACAACTTATGACTACAACAACTAAATTTCTCAAATGTTAAAGTTCATCTCATTAATTTTATTCATAAATGTATTGTGGCATGGTCAACATGGGAAGGATCCCACTAAGGATAATTATGAGTACAAAATATTTTATTCGATTGACCCAATGACAACTATAACGAAGGCCTTGAAGAAGGATAACATAAAATATCTAGGTTTTCTTAGCAAAAGACCCCTGACACAGGAGGACAGGGCAAGAATTGTAGAGCTACAAAATACAATAATTAATTTTGGGGTAAGTGGCATCTTCACATATTTTTATCAGCTATGACAATTTCATATCCATTTTTTTGTTTTATATTTTGTATATGATCTGATAAAGTAAATTTTTCCATTTGTAGGAGTTTTTAAACCTCGTGCGTGGGGAACCTGTCAATTCTGCAACTACTATAGGTAGCAGTGATGGTCTAATGCAAAAAAAATGTCATTTTAGAAAAGTACAAGTGAGGCTTTTTGAGCCTCTTGAGGTTCCCCTCGAATCCATTGATGAGCGAAATGATTTTGATCGGCATGACACGTGAGAGCATGATGAGCCGGAGCCCAGGACTCCACATGACTCCGGAGAGGAACGTAATGTATATGGAGAGGATACTATTCTGCATGGAGTAGAATGAATTGAAAGAACTAGATCACTAGATGTCACCTTTCTGGTGGATGATGCATGTGTTCCAATCAAGATTCAGAATATTGTAGGTAATTTTTAATTAATTGATTCATTTTTTTCATGAAATTGAAATGGACATTTGTTGAGATTATTATAAATTAATGGATAACACGTTTTGCAGGAAACAATGGTTTCTATAGAAACTTAAATGACAAAGCATTAGAGTTGTTTGGCCCCACTCTTCGCAAATGGTGGAATGGCCAAGATAGAAAAAAGAAAGATGATTTAATAGACCACATCGTAAACTTGTTCAGTGACACTTTCAACAAGAAAGTGGTTACAAATTTAGCTAATGAGAATTTAAAATATGTCAGGGCCCAATATAGGGAGAAATTGCAATTAGACCTCAAGAATGAGCACCCTCCCATGGTTCCAGAGAAAGAGTGGAAGGCACTAATAGAGGATGGAAAGGAGAACTTGTTTAAAAAACAAGGAAGACATCCACGAGCTAGTCAAGAAAGGTACAACACATGTCATATTATTAGTGAAATATGATCATTTATGTTTTTCTTTCCCGTTTTAAGTAAAAATTCCAATATCTATTTTTTTTCAAAAATTCCATATGTAGGATACTAGACACCTCCAAAGCAACCAAGTCCAGAGTGGAAAAACACGGCCAACATAAACTAGGCTAGGGTGGCTATAGAAAACTAAAATCCAAAATAGTAATATTTAAATGATTAACTATGGTTAATATTTATTTAATAGTAGTGAACAAATATATGTTTTTGTTATTGGTATTTTTAATGGTGTTATGCATTGCAGTTAAATATGTTCGACACTGCTTCCACCGAGGAGGACCTAAATCTTGGTTACAAGAATGGTTTTAAAAGTGTTATTAAATATAGAAAAATCTTGGTCCAAACTCTTATCTCCCCAGCCACATAGGTAAATCAAATGGATAAGGAAACTGCAGTAGCATGCTTGTAAAGTCTATTCATATTTTATTATATCACCCTTAACTAAGTATTTATGTTTGTTTTTAGGCAACAATGCTACCATAGTAGTGAATCTAGTGGTATTCAGCAGACACCACATCATACAAGGGTGCACATTTCCAATGACAGTGTAGAGCAGAGTATCCATTTCGGTATGTATGCTTCAAAATTAGAAATATTTATTGTGATTGTAGATATTTA
Organism: Picea sitchensis; assembly: GCA_010110895.2. Lineage (NCBI taxonomy): Eukaryota > Viridiplantae > Streptophyta > Pinopsida > Pinales > Pinaceae > Picea > Picea sitchensis. The sequence continues at coordinate 17,262 of SNQJ01S0154136.1, forward strand.
TTTCATGACTTATACTTATATATTATATTCTAAAAATTGAAGAGCATGTGCATCAGGAGGGTGAACTACGAGAGGAACCAAGTGGACAAGAAATTAACGCACCAACTGTCACATCTACACAGACAGGTAAATAGCAATAATGTAATGTTAATCAAAATAATGAATTAGTTATTTCAATTATATTTCAACATATCGATATGATCATTTTCATTGTTATAGTACACGACACTAAATATATACCTTAATCCATATGGATATCAGTGGCCACCCACCTTTTCCAACTGGCTCAAAACAGTTTTATGCAATTTTGGCAATTTACTATTTTTAGCAGTTTTAACTTCTGGGGCCATTTTGAGGGCCTAAATGAAGGTTTTTTTGGATAGATATCCTCAATGATATTTGAAGGATTGTTTGATCCCCCAAAATGAATCTCCTTGACTATACCTTTCCAATGGGCCATCGTACGCCTAAAACGGAGATCGTATGCAAAAGTTACGACCCCGGGAAGTTGATGTACTAACTTACCCAAACGGGGCCCACATGACTTTTGGCACTTCATCTCCTAGGGTTAGGTTTTTGGATGTATAGTGTTTTTGGAAATATTGTTTATTGTAAAAAGGCCTTCAGAGCCTCATTGTAATTTTCTTCTTGCGAATGGGCGCAACCGTCCCGTCTCTTCTCAGAGATAAGCCACCACCATTCCATCAAGCTTGTCTTCGCTGCATTTTACAAATTCATCTTATTTCGTTATTGAATAGAAAACCAGTTTCACTGTATCTCTATTATTTTGTGTTAAGCACATGTTAATAATATATATTCATTTCGTTCTGCTCATAAAATCTGGATCAGTGGTATCAAAGTGGTTTGCTCCTTGTCATCTTAATGCATGTCCCCAACGAGGTCAGAGTACAAAGAGTTGGGTCTTGAGCTTGTTTCTCTTGAGGACAGAAGCTCTCGCACACCCAAGTGACCTCTCATGGTAGGAGAAAAGAAAGATGATGGGACAGGATATCCTTTCAAACTGTTGATTGAGGAATCCCTCACGCAACAGAGGAACGAGATGATGGATAGTTTCACGCAAATCCTTCGGTGGCTACCAACAAGCGACGCATCTTCTTCGAACAGAAGTGCCGCCCCTGTCAAGGTACAAATAAAATTCGATATTCCTATATTTGAAGGTCATGTAGACACAGTTGTTGTAGACAAGTGGTTGAATCTACTAGAAGCGTATTTTTCTGTCCATAACTTTTCGAATAGAGAAAAGATGACTTTTGCGCTCCTCAAAGTCGTTCCCCATGTCAAAGATTGGTGGGAAAATTTGTGCGAGCAAAAGGAAATAGAGGAAACCTCATTATGTTTAGTCACGACCACCCGGGAATCCTTCAGGGATGTTATTAAGGAACAATGCTACCCTGTCAGAAGCTATGACGACCTGTATACCAAATTGACCACACTAGGACAAGAAAGAGACCAAGTAGTGCTCGATTTCACAAATATCTTCCATACCTTGTGCACCAAGCTAGGTATCAAAGATTCAAAGTGACATATGGTGCTCAATTATCATGGTGCTCTCCATAGATACATCCAGACTGAAATGGAATTTATGGACATCTCATCTTTGGGCATGGCCTACCGATATGCTATCAAAATCGAGCAGAAGCTCAAACAAAAGACACGACAATTTGGGCTTGGGAACCCCTCACAAAAAAAGCCGAGAAAGAGCGGCCCCAACCCACAGAAAAAAGGATAGAGCAAATATGGATAGTATCAGAGAAACCAGTCCAAGCAACAAGTAAAGAAGGACACCAGAAAGACAAAGAAAGATACCAGGAAGTGGTGCGACTTCCATAAGAGCCCTTGGAATAACACTACTGACTGCCACTCAAAGAAGTCATTGGTGGCCGAAGTGAAAGCCTATGAATCAGATGTGGAGTCTGACTTTGATCCAGAATCAGAAAGGGGAAGACAGATCATTGACACGGAACCCAGTGCCACCATTATTATCACCAAGCTCTAGCCTGGTGAACCAGATGAGCCAGAAGAAGGAGAACGCCTCTTCCATTCATAGATGTGGGTAAAAGGCTCCCCGTTTCACTTCATCGTTGATAGCGGTAGCCAGAGGAACCTCATCTCAGTAGAGGTTGTCAAGTGTCTCACCCTGCCAACAACGTCACATCCACAACCCTACACCATTGGATGGCTCCACCAAGGAATTGATCTCCACGTCATGCAACAGTGTCGACTGTCGTACAACATCAAGCCCTTCAAATACAAGGCATTATGTGATGTTTCTCCTCTTGAATTTTGTGATGTTCTTTTGGGCCAACCTTATTTATGGAAACATCATGTTGTATATGAGTCTAGGCCTCATAGTGTTATTATTACTTTTAACAAGAAATTGTACAGGATACCTGAGGCAGTCCCACCTAGAGGTATTGCAGAGATCAAGGAAATACCTCTAGGTGGGACTGCCTCAGGTATCTTGTACAATTTCTTCAGATGGGGAATTTTCATGTGGTGGTGGTGGTAAGGAGAAATTTGCATAGGGTTGATCCCAACAACAATCGTTTGATGATTTGAAGTAGCGCTTGTGCTCATCCCCAGTACTTTCACTACCAAACCTGTGGCGTCCCTTTGAAATCGAGATAGATGCTTCAGACTATGTTGTGGGCATTGTTCTCACTCAGCATGTCCACCCCGTGGCCTATCATAGTGAGACACTGTCAGATACTGTCCATAAGTACCCTACTTACAACAAAGAAATGTACTCCATTGTACAAGTCTGCTACCAGTGGAGACATTACATTCTTGGGAAGGAGACAGTCATCCACACTAATCATAAGCCATTGTAGTTCATGAAGACACAGGGAAAATTGCAGAATGACCACCATTAAAAGTGGTCCACATACTTGCAGCAATTCCACCTCAACATCAAGTATAAAACAGGAAGCACCAATCGCATCTTTGATTGCCTCAGTAGACCACTAGTCACGACACTCACCATGGTGCTAGACTCTTGCGTCCATGAGACATCTGGATGGCCCCAAATCTATGAGACAGACCCCGACTTCACCATCACCTACCAAATGTTGGGTGCAAATGTAGTTGTCGATAATTTCCATCTTTAGAATGGGTTGTTGTGTCGTCTAGACCATATATATCTTCCATAAAGTGAGTGAGAGAAGATGATCTGGGAAGCCCACTATAGTCGGGTGGCAGGACACTTTGACATCGAAAATATAGTGGCGATGCTACAGAAACATTTCTACTTGTTGAAACTTCGACAAGAGTTCAGCAAGTATATCAGGTACTGCACTGCCTGCACTATTGCCAAACCATCCACTAAGAAACAGGGCCTATACACCCCTCTTCCTACTCCTTCTAGGTCATTGGAATCCATCTCAATGGATTACATGTCAAGCCTCCCATCCAACAAGCGGGGAAATGACTGTGTTTTTGTGTTTGTTGATCGCTTTTCTAAGATAGCGATTCTGGTTGCCCGCAAGAAGAGAATCACAATAGAGGCCAATTCTAAGCTCTTATTTGAATGAGTCTGAGTACATTTTGGAATCCCACGAGCCATTGTCTCAAATCAGGATAGTCAATTTCTTAGCACATTCTGTTCGAGCCTCTGGTCACTGCTGGACACCAAGCTCACCAAATCCACGACCTTCCACCCCTAGACAGATGGCCAAACCGAGGTTTTAAATCGAATGACTGTGCATATCATTCGCATGTATAATTCAAAGCACCATCACACATAGGATGAGATCCTTCCCTATGTCTAGCATAGCTACAGCCGAGCCTTGCATAGCTCAACTGACCACAACCCCTTTCAGGTGGGGTTGGGATTTCAACCATTGGGTTCCATAGATGTTGCACTTCCCCTTGTGGTCACCTTGACCAACTCATCTCCTGCTCCAACTGAAGCTGACAAAGCCACCTGGTTCATTGAGTGGATCCAGCACATCTGCCAATAAGCTCAGGATATCCTACAGAAGTCCAATGACAAGTACACATAGCGCCATGATAAACATCAAGTGCCACATAAGTTTTAGATGGGCGACAAAGTTTGGTTGCACTTGTAGAAAGAAGGCTTTACAGGACCCCATCAGAAGCTTCACCCACTCCATTATGGTCCGTACACTATCACCAAGGACATGTAGGATAATGTGTTTGAGATCAAAATTCCTCCCTTCCTTGGCCTGCACCCAGTGTTCAATGTGGATCTCCTTCACCCTTATTTCCCACCATTATTGGACACCTCGAAAGTAGCAGAACAAATGACACCAACATAGATCAACCCTAAATGCATACAATAGTCATCCAATGATCATATTGTGGACACAGATATCAAGGGCACTTGACAACAAAGGATCCAACTTTATCGAGTTGTCAAAGAAGGGAAGCTCCTGCACCAAGGCAAGTGGCTCACCCGGGACCAAATTCAGCAGAAATTTCCTCATCTGATGGGGGACCTCAATGCAATGGAGACCATTTATTCCTAAGGAGGGAGGATTGATCCAGATGGATATCAGTGGCCACCCACCTTTTCCAACTAGCTCAAAACAGTTTTCTAACAATTTTGCCAATTTACTATTTTTAGTAGTTTTAACTTCTGGGGCCATTTTGAGGGCCTAAATGAAGGTTTTTCATAATCGAGATCCTCAATAATAGCCAAATTCATGATTGAGCCCCCAAAATGAATCTCCTCGATTATACCTTTCCAACGGGCTATCACATACCTAAAACAGAGATCGTATGCAAACGTTACGACCCCGAGAAGTTGATGTACTATCTTACCCAAACAGGGCCCACATGACTTTTGGCGCTTCATCTCCTAGGGTTAGGTTTTTGGATGTCTAGGGTTTTGGGAATTCTTGTTTATTGTAAAAATTCCTTCAAATCCTCATTGTAATTTTCTTCTTGCGAATGCGTGCAACCATCACATCTCTTCTCATAGATAAGTCGCCACCATTCCAACAAGCTTGTTTCTGCTACATTTTACAGTTTCAGCTTATTTCATTATTGAATAGAAAACCATTTTTACTGTATCTCTGTTATTTTTTGTTAAGAACCTATTAATAATCTGTATTCATTTCGTTCTTCTCATAAAATCCAGATCATGCCTCGACACCCTTCTCATCAACGTACTAGAAGTATGGTACATGAGCACACACAAATAATAGAAGGACGGGGCACATGGAATATAATGTCCATGGATGATTATGATACCCCAATTTTCAATTTTATGAATGTAAAAAAACATAAAACAAAGAAAAATTAGATGTATAAATTCATGACTTGTATTTGGATGTTTATCGATGTTTATATGTTCATATGCTTCAATGTTTATATGTTCATATGTTTGGATGACTATCCTAGT